>SMLS01069184.1:0-10461 GCA_004785975.1 Popillia japonica
TATATTGAGATATTTTTAGTATTCAATAAATTATATAATTTGTTTAAATTATTGTCATAAATATAATAATATTTTATTAAAACAGCGGTTGAGCCTATTCCTTTGGATTTTGACTGAAAATGCCTATTGTATCTTATCTCCACTTATCTCTCAGTCAATAATTCTAGAAATTGTACAAATTAATAATCGCATCTGTCACATTGACAGATTAACGTCCGTCAGCTTGACAGATTCACTTCTGTCAGATTGGGCCGGAATTATATTTGTTATATGTTTGGTTATTTATAAAAGTATTTAAGTTTATCGATTCACTACAACAAGAGGGGTTGCCTAATATGTTGGGAAGATTTCCAGAACGTAGAATGATTGGTTGATGTATGTATGTAGAAAAGCGTAAACACAATCTAGATAATTTAAAAACGAAAACATGGAATTTGCCCATAAGAAGCTCTTTTAGCACATTTTCGTCTCATATTTTGAGCCCTTACGTTCTCGTCCCATCTGAATAAAGAAATTTGTGAGTTGGAGTCTAGTTACCTATTAGTCTGCTTTCGTCTAATCCATTGGTGCCAAAGTAATAGTTTACTAGCGTTTACTAGATCTGTAAACAGTAGTTCATTGACTACTCTGGCTAACTGTTCAGTAAGTTCATTTTTACTGATCCTAAAGTAGATTGACACCTATCTCAGCGTAATATCTCCTCCTATGGAATCAATTTTGACAGCCTGTAGATTCCAGATGCAAGCACTTTTAAAATGCCCTTCGCCAGGGTCTGAATGGCTATTATTTCCTTGGAAGACTAGCCAGCTAGTTCCTTGCCTCTCCACATTCCCATGTTTGTGCTATTCGGCAGTTTGGGAGCATCTGCAAACTAATAAAGATAGTCCTGGTTTAAGTTTGCGGATATACGTAGTTGCAATGAATGTCTGCTAACTTACAGTGAAATTGAAAAAAGCGAAGACTGATCTTATCCGCCCTTATGGACAATTTGATGTAGTTAAAAATGTCAGTATAGTGCCGATTTTACTACTGAAGCCGTTGTATCTAGGCATTTCACTTCCTAAGGCTGCTGACCACAACACCAGCTTCAGCAGAGAAAGCCCAATAATGGTCAAGCAATCCTCTGAACATTACTACGAGCGCAGAGCACATACATATCATCGACCAATTTTATGCCCCCAGACTAGTGAAGCATAGTCTATAGAGCTAATCCACCATTTTAGGCTGCAGCCTCCACGTTCCTCCATTATTCCCTGCAGGCCCAAAGCACCCACATGGATTTGTTTGCCGCAGATGCTACAAACTCATACAAACAGTTGCTACATAACGCTGCGACAACACTAAAATGAAGTCAATAGGCAGGCGATGTACCATAGAGCTGATACTGTATTAAAATAGTTTTGACATTGTAAAATTTTCAGGACATCCCATGTAATTAACTTTTTCAATTTAAACAAAGCACGTCGAGCGTTTTGGGTTTTTCTTTAAAACTTAAATTATTTTAATAAACTTTATTTCGTCCTTATTCAAACATAAAACTCTTTGTTTCAGAAACAGCAAGCATTTTAAGAGCTACATACAAATACATTTTAAAACCCAAGTTAGTGGTAAAGCTGTAGCAATTAGCTTAAACTTGAAAATGGCCACTATTTCAAGTGGAATTCCTGTATATACATATACCATGCCTTCAAAAACTTGTCTGATTAGAGATAGCTGTGATTTTTTCCTATGATTGGTAACAGCACTACAGTGCGTCATTTTGACAGTTCATTGGTTCATATATCACCGTGATGTGTAAGAAGATACGTATACACTGACAGTTGATAAAATTTTGTTATAGCACAATTAAAAAAAACTGCAGCGTTTTCAATCTTAGAAAAAAAAATTAAAAAGCAGTCTACTTTAATCAGGAAAGATTATGACATATACTTTATGAAAGTTTGTGCTTTATACTTAAAACTCATTTACTCGTAAAAACAAAAGACTTATGATTTTAGATAGTAAGTATAGATATATTTTAATAAATTTGACATCCTCCAAAATACATTAGTAAGGTGGAAAGTTTGACTTTTTAAGAAAGAAAATACTCATGTATGACGAGAATTATAAGATGTCTAAACATTGGTTATTCTACGGTATTCCTAATTGTACAACAATTTAAACAAACAGGCTGTTTGGAATGCAATTTTAAAGAGGCCCATAACATGCTACTAAGCAATATAGATAATTGTTTAAATGTTTTACAAAGTGTAATTGAGGATCTTCATTGTCTGCGAGGAAATGCGCAACTAATTTAGGATTACACAATTCAATAGTACATAAAATGATAAAAACTGTACTCTTTATAAACGAAGATTTGTCCTAACCTGGTAAGAACAAAATAATTCATTGATGAAGCAAAATTCACTACAAAGGTTGTTGGTGGTCTCAAAAAAATCCGCATTTTTCAGAATGAAGTGCAGAAACTAATATTCACAAGAGACAAATGTTTGGTGCAGAATTTAAAAAGGAAAGTTGCTACACTGTATTTTTTCAGCAATATTTAAAAGGTGAAAGGTATTTAACAATTCTGACTGAAGTAAAAATTGAATTTGACAGCTGATCTTGACAAACATGGTTAGCATGTACGTAATTAGAGAAGCACTAATGCATTTAAATAACATCCCCAATTTGCTGTTAAACGTCACCTGTCACTACAGCTGTCAAAATGTAATCCATAACTGTCAATTTATGAAATTGTTTTTCTCAGGAATTTTAGGCGTTGTAACGATCAAAAACTTCACGATATTTCTCTCTAGCTAATCAATCTCGTCTGACAGATGGCAGATAAAATAGCTATCAAAAATATTTTTGATAGCTATCAAAATTCATCTCAGAGCTTCACATTTCTGTCAACTGTCAAATTATTTTTTATATTAAAATTATGGAAATAGTTCTGACGGCTAAAATTGTGTAAAGGTAGTTCCCTTTTGAGAGATGACAATTGCAAAACTGTAGAATCATTACTTTCTTGCCACTTGTGTAATGTAATTTTTAAAACATCTAACTTTAATTCAAAGCTAGCCTCTAACGCAAGATAAAAAAAATGAAAACCATGAAAAATAGACCATAAAAAAAGTTTTTCTTTCGTTGCAGACTTTCCTGTACACGTTATATCGGAATATACAGGTATTCCTTTTTGGGATAAATAACTTTTCCAACTTTTTCGGTTTTGCAAATAAATGTTACACACACACAATTGGTTTCAAAATATAATTTGTAAGCTTTATTATTCTAATTACTATTTCTAAATCAGATAGTTTTGTGTTTAAGTAACAACAAATAATGGGTATTAAAAATCAACCAGCAAAGTAACAGCAAGTGACGTTTAACAGTTTAAGTGTTTGGTATAAATCAAAAAAGTTGATAGCTCAAAAATATTTTGGTAAGTACGTTAGAAGTCTACAGTTCCTCCACCGCCTACTGCCTGCACTTTAGCGTTATCATAGTGTTGTGTAAAAAGTATTTGTCGTAGTAAATGTAGCGCCTATGACATGCAAGGCTTATTGACAGCCAAATATCACGACAAATTTGCATTTGGTAGTAGGCTGTGAATATGACAAAATATGTATGTACATACATAGGTATATGACATTTATCTGGCTCAACATTTGTTACAATTTTCTAATTGGGAGAGGTTTCTAACAGTTACATTAGAACTGTCAGTATTTTTTTGCAACGAATTTGATTTCAATTCTTGTGCTACAAGTCCATCTAATTGATTATAGAATTGAAGATTTTGGTGATTGACAAATTTTAAAAAAAATATGAATGTAGATAAAATAATTTTTATTTTAAGTATATCGATATGGTGTAATTAAATTTACATTCCCTAATAGCCGTATAATTGTTATAGATATGAAAAGTTAAGTACCTTTATGCACTTACATATTTTTTTTATGTAGACATCAAATCTAGTGCGATAAAATTTGATAAACAATCAAAACAATTGCTTTAAACTATTGATTAGAGAGTATTCCACTAATGTAGTATTTTATTTTTCCGGTTTAATTCAATTACTTTAATTTATCGGTGCAATTCGATAATTTGCCATAATGATATCCATTGAAATAGAATGTATTTTGATCTCTTTCTACAATTCGCTTGTTTTTGTTTAATATCTGCCTATACTGCCAACAAAGTGATAAGTCATTTAAGCATTTAGATATGCAAAATCTGTGGTGCATTTGTCGTCACATCACATTTCTGAAAAATTTATTTGCTATTCAAGGTTACTGCAATTTGGAAACGAACCAGTAATATAAATTGCTCGTTTTTTCCGTCAAATTTCTGTTTATTTTGGCTTAGTTATTACATACTTCAATGCGTCAAGTAGTAAATTGACTCAATTGACACGCTAGTTACGTTATCCAAAATCCGATCTCTCGTTTCTGAATGCGATAAAGTGTAATGGTAATATGAAAGATGTTCTGAGATGTATTGACCTAAATTTTGAAAAACATGCTTTTGCGTTCCACTTTTAGCTAGAAGCATGGACGTGAATTACTGATGCATCTCACTTTTGTCAACAAATGTGCATACATAAAAAATAACTGCTTGACATTCAACAGGATGGAAAATTTATGTTTTGACATTGGTCCAGGTAGATTACCGAAATCGACAACTGCGCGTTGTCGCCAGACTTAGTGAAGCACGGCTTTGCTGTTTATAAATATATTATTCGGACAAGTACCGGTAGGATAGGAATATTTTTTATTGCCAGTAAAACGCACGTTTTCAGTTTCAGTGGTGAGTGTTAAAGCGTTGGATACACCGCCAAATAATGGGTTTCGAGATAAAACACTATAAAATTTATTTAATATTGGTTAATGTGGGACTAATCGTAAGTGGAAATTGTTGATTTATTTTTATATTATTTGAAATTTTTGTATAAAATTGCTGACCATATTGAACTAGATAATATAGGACTAACACGTGGATGTGTTTATAAACAACATCTATGATGACTGCATTAAATATAACAAAATAATTCCAGTTTAAAACCAATACTTTCACATCGGAAGATGTTTTGTAATTTCTTCACAAGCACCTTTCAGTTCTAAACTCGTTTATAATTTTTACCAAATTCAAAATGACAGCAAGTGGTTGCGTAAATTTGTCATCGCTGTGTAGGCGGCAGTTGTTTTTTTTTATAGCAATTTCTCTATGATTTCAGAACGGAAGATATTCTTTTTAAAATTTATATAAATAAATCAAGGTTATTTTTTATCTCGCAAAAATTCAATTTTTTTCGTACAAAAGCAGTTTTTCAAATAAAAATAAATAAAATTTTATGTTTCACTTTTAAACACTCCATACGTTTACAATAATAGATAAAGAATAAATAATCGATAAATAGCAATATTTTTCGAACAAGGAAAGCTAATATAAATTGACGTATTTATGAACGTAGAATTCAAATCTGTCACAAAATTGAAATAATGTGTTTAAAAAACCAAGCCGTTATAAACTTCCGGTACACCGGAAGTGATATTTTGGATAAAATATCTCATTTTAATAGGTAAATGTATTACATTACCTACCAAAATAACAAACATAAGTAAGTTAATAGAAAAACAGCATCATAAACTTCTAACGAACAACTGATTTGGAATACACCGTATAGAATTCGTTTTTTTAAATTTTTAGGAATATTTACTGTTCAAAACAATCAGCAAATGTATTTTAAAAATAGTAAAAACGTAATTGGCATTCAAACTAATACCGGCAAATAATTAGTAAATACACTGTATCTATTTATAACGACCATAGGTATCAATCACCCTGTTGATTGCATTCTGGTCGACTAGAAATGGGCGGGACTTCAACTGTAAGCGTTTAGTATTCGCGCTAGCGCTGTTTCGGGATAATTCATTGGAAATAGATTGCATGTAACTTCTGCCAAATTGCCACTTAAATACTGTTTTACCATAAATAGTTTTTCCTCAGGCGTAATAATAATGCCTGCAATCAAGATTTACTAACAGTTATAAAAGTAGAGAACTCTAATACCCAGGGACGAATGACATATGAACAGAACGAAGAGAATGGAATACCAGCTTCGCTTGAAATGAATTACGCATGCCCAGCGATTCGTCCCCTTCACCTCGCTGTAGTACGAAATGAGAGCTTCGTTGAATTGAGTGAAACTGAAAAGATCGATGTGACGATAAGGGTAAAGAACAGTGGTGGGTGCTTGCCGTTATACAGTGACAGCATACAACCCGAAATCATCTAGCACAGTAGCATGCGTATTTATTGACTTTGTTAACTGATAGAGATTATATTTTCATCCTTCTTTTTTATACATATAAAGAGAATCGTCATATTAAAACTTAGCTCTTGTACCTATATACTACGCTGTACATAATAATGACCTGTTACTACTGACATTACAAATGCGTTTGAACAAACGACTTTCTTTGTAATTAGTGTTAGTTCGATATGTATCGTTGTTGCGAACACACGTGCATTGTCAATTGCTGTCTGTTAAGATTAAAATATTCGCGTTTCTGACAAAAAAAGCATTAATTAACGGCAAACAACAAGTGTTTTACCGGTACTAGAATACGACGTATCCGTGAGTGCTTTTCGAGTTGATTAGTGCGAATTGTGTTGTCAACGTAACAACACGTATGCCTTAACTGCTGTTGTGTTTGAGGTTATAAATTCGAGTTTCTTCTCACTAGAAAATTTCGCGCGCACATACGATGTTTTACCGGTAATAAGCGGAATCCTAGTTTCTTGTTGAGTGCTAACGTCGCAAATGCATTGGAACGACTTTGTTTCTTTGTCCCAATTCTTTAATTTCTTTTTGGGATTATAAATGGTTATCTCTGAGGTTTTGAAATTTAAGTTTATTCCACCAAATCTTTCGAAGTTGTTGTTGTGACAACACATAAACCTGAATTCGCCGCACAAAATGGTGCTGTACTTGTTACATAGTAATGTAGTATGTAGTAGTACGGCTATTTTGTCGGTAAAAATTAGAAAGTTAATTGCTGCCCACTGCTAGTGCCAGAAATACGTAGATCACGAAGTTTCTCTCTATCACATCTTTTGAGGTTATACAGTTGTTGTTGTTTGTTATACCCGAGTGAGACCTAGGAACATCGAAAATTTCCATGCATCTCTATACGCTGCAATCTAAAACGCTTATTGTGCACTCAACTACAATTTTGCCTGACCAAAGGTGTTCCAACCTTCCACAGTGATTTTATATATGCCAAGCATCTTATTGACACAGGAACTACGGTTATACTTCCTTACCCAAGAAGGAGAGTTGTTGTCAATGAGGTATCAAAATGAGATGCGTTCTGAGCTTCATTGATGTGCTTGGATGGAAGGTCGTATATTCGTTAGGTTTCGTTTCTGGTTTTGACATCAGATTCACTCATCTAGATAAATTATGTAATACAAAAAATGTATTCATGTTGGATAATAATATTGAATTATTGATCGAGCTCTTTGTGCTATTGTTTCTCCTTAAAAAACTTGGGTGGTGCTTGTGTCTGCGGTTTCAAAAATTTTTGAGAAGGTTCTAATGACTAAATTGAAGATTCTATTGTGGTCGTTGGTTAATATCAATTGGATTGCGAATTGGATTGAGTGGCATTGTAGAAGGGTCGCTAATAACTTTTTACCTGGTTACAACTTCATACGTCTTATTAGAAACTCATTAATTTTTTGCGTTGCATTCTTGTTATGGAAGCAATAGAAAGTTTCCAGAAAAAAAGGTGGCATTAAAGAAATGAGGAAAGGGAGAATTCTTAATTGGGAAAAAGAAATATAATAATGAGAAAAGATGGAATGACGTCGTTGGACAAATATTATAAGGGAATGCAATCAGTCAAGAAGTAATGAACAATAAAAACAATCAATTGAAAAACGTTCTAGATAAGAGAAATGTTACGGACAAGACATTCAAATTGGAAAAAAAGGAAAAAGGAAAGGTCTCTCCCATTTATCTAAACAAGACATAGTTATACAACAGACATTAACAGATAGGGCAAAAGAAGGACTGAGAAGTGTCAAAAGAGTTAAAATTATATTTCAAAAATTATATTTCAGAGATGAAGAATGCAATTGGCAGAAAAATGAAGAAACGCTTAATTTTCAATCATTAGTAACGTACGAATGCCCTTGAATGATAAAGTTTGTGTTTAATTGCTGTCGGTGAAATAGCAAGATGCACTTCTAGTTACTTTGCTGGACGAAAAATGTAGGACATGCAAGTTTTCTGGCCAGAAACCATTAGTTCTTCAGCTTGGTATTGACAAGAGGAACACCACGGTTGTCCGACACCCATTTTAATGAATCTTAGCTATGCTATGGAGAAACCTTCCCTTAGTACCTAGGTACGAGCATTTATCCTAATGCGCCCCAATTTCTGAGAAAATCAACGTTGTATAGCGCGTTAAATGAACGCGCTAAGTTGATTCCTTTATATCGATAATGTTAGTTTCTCAATAAGCAAGCCGTCGTTGCTCAGTGGATAACAACTACGCCTGCCCGCTGGTGGCTTGCGTTCGATTTCTGCCTGTGCATTTTTTTTCAATCTTATTGTGCACAATATTAACAATTACATTTCCAAAAAATTATTCATAAATGATATTTTTTGTATGTTCGTCAGGTTCTTGCTTCTCGTTTGACACCAGATTCGCTCTGATGGGTGGTTGTTATAGTTCCACTGACACCAAACTACATCTGTATCGGGTCTCCAAACGGTTGGTAATGTTTGGCGTTCAAAAGAAAATGGAAGTGTTGGTCTCATTCTAGCGTATATCTCTTCTAGGTTAAATAATGCACAAAAAATTACTAAAAATGTATTCATCATGGATTATTTGGAGTGTAGTTTCTGCTACTAATTCATCTTAGTGACCTTGTTTAACCACATCCAGATAATATACTTGATAATTTGTTGTAAGAGCTACGAATCCACAAATACACACACACAAGATATGATAAATTTTAAAATGACAATGACTGAGCTACCTAAGATCTAGACCGAAATACCAGTAGGTATAATGCATAAAATTAAAGTTGTCTCTCACTGGTAATGACACTAGTAAGGCAAAATATTTTGTAAAAGTAACATTAATAAATGATTTAGTAACTTATCTCTATCATATGTACTAAACTTCATATACATTACAGATTTTGGGACTGACCAGTTTTACCCTAGGTTGCAGTTACATCGGCAAAATGTCAATCGAAAGATTAGATTTATATTTTAATGAGATGACATTGACCGAGTCGATTGAAAGTATAACTTGCGTTGTATTATGTGAACCAGTGGGAAAACTTCTTATAATTTTCGGAATGGGGGTTTTATCACTCTCGATACTAACTATAGTAGGAACATTGAAACAGAACATGTTCATACTTCAGTTCGTAAGTTCAATTTAATTTTATACAAAAATAATATTAAATTCTAACATTTCAGGTTACTGCATTGCTGATTATATGTTCGATGTGTTTGGCTCTTGTGGGAATTGGTGCTCTAATCGTTACAAAATCCTCGTTTATTAGTTACGACACTGATGTTACAATTTCAAAGTTTGTCGGTTACGATCCTAAATTCGTTTTAAAGTTGAATGAAACTCAAATGAAGAAAATGTCCAAAACGGTATGGTATTATATTGCTTTTTTGTCTTCAATTGTTTTCCTCCTATTTCAGTACGATTGCTGTTTTGACCGATATTGCCCGGAACCAAGCATGAGCAACTGCCTTGATATTTTTTTCAACAACGTACTTCACTACCGTGATATCGTAGTACCGTTATTTGTAACTGGAGCGCTTTTACATGTAAGCCTGGTATAGTGTTTCCAAAAAAAAACTATTGCTAATAAATATGTTTCTTAGATCATCGTAATCGTACTAGCCATGTTTCTAATAAAGGATTTGAAAGATTCCAGGAAACCTAGGCTACCTCCACCTCAATTAGTAAATTTCACTCCATTTTATTTAAAATATTGACTTTTGACTTTTCGTTTAATAGCAACATTTTATAGCTTTAAGCCACCTTATAGTACTGATTTCTAGGCAGTGACTAAAAGTAAGATCATTTGAAGTAAAAATGGGCTAGCGCTAACTCATAATATGTATTTATAAATATTTACTGGATCTCTTAGTGCCAAAGTAAAAAAAAACTCACTTTCACCCACAAAGACACCAAACACACATAATTGCCAAACAACGTCATAATCTCCAAACTTTCAAAAATATTTAGAAACAATTACTAATCGGTCGAATTCATTTTTCATTAGAATGATCAATATTATAATAGTTTTCGATAATATGTTGGGCAACGCTAGACTACTCAATTCTGTTATGTCTAAAGCTGGTTTTACACTTGTCAATTTCTTGATCAAGTTTTAGATCTTAAAATTGATCAATTTCTAGTTCTTGAAATAGAACTT
>SMLS01069185.1:0-10976 GCA_004785975.1 Popillia japonica
GTAGTAGGCGTCACTCTATGGACTTTGAAATTATCGAAGCGTACTTTCGATGAAAGTACCACAGAGCATAAGCCCAGCGCTACCAATATTAGTTTCATTTTGCTGCAAAACATCGAAATATGTATTAGTACATGTGCTTTTGCCATTCCATTTCCACCGTACATGTCTAGTTTTTAATTGAGCATTTGGATGCAATTCTCTTCAAAATATTTATAAAATTATGAGTTTATGTATTATATTATTGAGTAATACTAATATATGCACAACAAGCTTGAAAACTATGGTGAAAATTATTGCATTCGAATTAATAACAAACCAGAATATTCTATCAAATCTATCGTATGGTATAGCTTCAAACATGGTACTGTTTACATCCTGCACAATAGATTTTGTGAACCAAAAAAGTGATTAGTTATTATAAATACATATATCAGAAATAAAGATGGATTTTTATACAATCCTATTTCGTAACAGATTTAAATAACAATATTAGAATCTATAAAAATATTAATAGATAAAAAATCAGCAGTTATTCACACGAGACCACAATCTCACAATTTTATCTTGTAGTATGCTCAGAGTCAATTAATGGATTTATAAACTCAATTCGCACAAACTCAACGTTATCACTACATTTCAGTATGTATCTAATTATGTCGAAAAAGCAACATAATTGCTTATCAAAACTCACTCGAATTATTATTATTATTATTACTATTGAGTTATTTTAGTAACCGTTTTGATTAATAATTTGGTTGTATACCCTAGTATCTTTAAATATAAAGCTTTATAGCACCTAAAGAAAAGCAGAATATTGCTCACAATCAGTACAGAATTCTAACAATAGTTAATCTCAATAAGCCGAAAAATAAAGTAACAAAAAATATGAAACAATCTAATACTGAGTGTGTGGGATGTAAATACTCATACCAAGTAAATATTTAAATTTTATACTAAATAGAATGTAACATTTTCAGCTACGATCAGTTTCCAAGTGTTGTCTAAACATGTACCCGTTATCGGAAGCCTGAAGTTGGATTTGTAACCTACAAAAACAGCAAAAATATATTTTTATTGTCAACTCTCCTCTGACGAACTTGTTTTGGGCTAAGAGTTAACGAAAAGTCGTCACACTGGATTAGTGGACACGGTGAAAGGAAATAAGTTAAATGAATTAGCGAACATAAGAACTACGGAAATGGCATGCAACATAAAACTTAATTCCATCGCTGTAGCTATGAATAGAAATAATGGATAGATTTCTTTTATCAATAAGGGCTGAATTTTTATCGTTATAAGAAAATTTTTCATGTGCGTTATATACCAGTTGTCCCAATTTCGATGCTTACCACTGGTATATTGGTTATTAGAATACATAGAGCTACGTTAAATGGAGAATGTTTTGCAGAATTCAATCCTTGCAATTATTCTTGCTTCAAATTTCACTCTTACTTAAGAAACTCCGATCACTAGGTATATTTGGTATGGCTTATTATCTTTTGTCTTCTTTTCGACAGAAAGGCTGTAGTTAGTATTAAATTATTATTCAAACACATAATTCTTCGATAATTGACATAACCTGTGGTATACCACAGGGTTCAATTTTAGGCCCCAGCCTGTCTTTAATTTATATGAACGATCTACAGTCTACCTTGTGCAACTGTACTTTGAAGCAATATGCTGATGACACAAATTGTATCGTAACAGCGACATCTCTTCAGAGTGTTTCCAACCAAGATAGTTTGTGATATGGCTGACTGGTGCACCAGCAATGAGTTGTCCCTTAACACTAGCAAAACGGGGCTGTTGAGATTTCCGTTGGTGACGGTTGGTGGAGGCAGTAGTTTGTACGTGCTGTTCAACGGTAAGTCGGTGCCGGAGAGCGACAGCATTAGCTTTTTGGGTTTGACAGTCGATCGGGAATTTGGGGACCACTATACTTTGTTGGGTAAGAAGCTCGGTGCTGCGTTCTATGGTATTCGATAACTGAGGGGTAGCGTCTGTGTGGAATCACTTAGGCTTTTCTACTTTGCCTGTGTGGAGTCGCGTCTGCGCTACGGGGTTATATTCTGGGACTCTGTGCCGGGAGCAAGGACCATATTCATATTGCAAAAGAAAATTATCCGTTGCATGCTTTGTGTGTCTTCACCAACTCCGTGTCGTCCATTATTTAAGAAACTAAATATCCTACCTCTTGCTTCTCTGTATATTTATGAAGTGTTCTTTCTTAAAGATTAATGAAGATCGCTTCACAAAAAACAGCGATTTTACAGTAAAATGAATACCTGGACTTGCCTAAACAAAACTATAGCAGCTCATAATACTAAAGCCTTCGAACAAAGCCCAGCGTATAGCGGGATAATTTTTTATAATAAACTTCCTGCGGATATAAAAAGAGCAAACAAAAAAATATTTACATGAACAAAGTTTTTACTCTTTATCGGAATACCTGGAATTTACAAATTGACTAATTATTTATATACCTGTTGTTTGTTTTGACTTGTGTATATGGTGTATTTCGTTTAGCTATAGCAATAATATGTATTATATATCTAGTAACAATGTCCATATTCTTTTTTTCTTTGAACGATGACAATAAATTATTATTATTATTTGACCTAACTTTTTTCATTTTTAAAAATGTTGGAAAATCAAAAAATTTGATCCTCAATAAGCTGAATAACTTGATGACTGAATTCTTGATACCCAGAAAACATCGATTTTCATTTGTTTTTAAGTTATTGGCGCTAACTTTTGTTTTCATACGGTGGCTATATTGGATTTTGGATTTGTTAAATGGTGCTTAGAAAGTGCCTAACTATGAAGTTAATGATACTGAAATACGTCGAAATAACTTGTTGCAGAACAATAGGAATTGCTATCGTCTTGGTCTACAGAAAATTCACATTTGGAAAATCAAAGAAGATGACAAATTTGATTTGGTTTTAATGTCTGGTGTGGTTTAATTGGTATGATATTTTGGTTACATTTTTATTTTGTTTTTTTTTGAGTTTCTTTTTTATATCTACGATTTTGTTAGCGTTTTGCTACATATGAGTATTACTTAGAATTGTCTTGCCATTTTCAATTGCCATAAGATTAATTTACGTTTTTATTAATATTTTGCTTGTAACTAAAAATATTTCAGGCATGTTATACATTTTAGACGCACTTTTTAAGCTCAATCTAACAAATCCAACATGCAAAATGGCCACAAAACAAAAGTTAGCGCTCATAACTTAAAAATAAATGAAATCGGAGGTTTCCGTTTATATCAAAAATTTGGTCTTAAAAAGGTGCCTCAACAACGTAAAACTTTAAAAGAGGTTAGACTAAGCGTTATTCAGTTATTGAGGAATAATGAATGATGATCCACAAATTTATGATTTTCCAAAATGTTTAAAAATGAAAAAAGTTGGATCAAATTTGATACAAGATTAGTTGCGTGTATTGAATGCTGCGAAATATTGCTTATTTAACTGTTGTATATAATATATAATAATAATAATGTTTATTTCCAAACTGACAACATGTTCAGGAGAGTCAATCCAAATACTATATCTACATAATAGAACTATAAAAACATGTATGTCCCGAACTGAAGGAAAAGCTTCAGAAGACATTCGTTTATTACCAATATTTTGTTGAAATTTGAATTTTGTAAAAGAGATAAAGATTAATAATATTACCCATATTTTTGTTCCTTAAAGGCGAATTAAAAAAAATCTATATTGAACTGAACTGAAATAACGCCCTAGCATCTACTATTAAAACTACTATAATATTAAGACTACAAAAGTGTGGCCAATGTTGATATTGTCGTAAAAATATTGTAATTCATTATAATTCTCAAAAAAATGAATTATAATTTTCCTATTCAACAAATATTTACTTTTTTTATAAGTACTACAATTTTACTTACACGACAAGTTACTGTCACTAAATCACAAAAACCAATGATGCTTGATTGTTATTGTCATCTATATATAGACCGGGATGCTTCTATAATAAGAACCAAACTTATTTGATTAATTAATCACAATACGTAAAGTGATACTTACCGTTTTATAAGTATCTCTTAATGAACAACCACTTAATGGACCCAGTAACAACATAAACATTATCACATCAATCTTATATCGTTTTAGGGAAACCTTTTTGTATAAAAGGATCAGCAGATAGGTGATGTTTTAATTTTGCTATCCTTTCTTTTGATCTTACGTTTATCGATATTTGTGCAACTAAAAGGTTTTTAATATTAACAATTTTTTGCAATAGATATAGGTAGTACTAAAGTTTTAGTATGCCTATATGTAATAATAATTATGGACGCCATAAAATCAATTCTAATAATGTGGTAGTTTGTTCACTGTGTTTGTTGGTGCCAAGGTCTGTAAGACTTACGGAGATTTTTTGGGCTTCGATCTTGGACATATTCGGAGAAGTTTTAACATGTTATCGCTGCGCGCAATTTATGAAACTGATAGTATAGATCAGAAGATAGTTCCTATGAAAACAAGCTGTAGTCATGAAGGTACCCTGTGGTTAACGGACAACTTAAAATTACTGATCAAACTGCGCGACGATGCTTATAAAAAGTTTAAATTGAGGAAATTGCCTAATGATCGGATTTACTACAAAGATTTACGCAACTTCGTAACTACCTGTTGTCGAAATGAAAAGAAGGCATACTGTACGCATTAATTCTCTTCTAACAATGAGAAGGTCATTTGGAATGCGGTTAGAAGTTTGGGTGTCGGAACCGGGAGCTCCATGTCGCTACCAGAACTTTTCAGTAATGCGAATAACATCAAGAGCTATTTCATTGACAGTTTCCCTTCTGTTGGCGACAGGTTTTTTTTTTTCATCAAGTAAGTGACTAAGACATACATCGAGTTTTGTGTAACATTCAATCCAGGGCAGTGGGTTGGGATGGAATTGGTATTGGTATGCTGAACTTATGTTGTCCAGCAACATCTTTTATAACCCATATATGTAGTTAACCATTGTTTATTAAATAATGTTTTCCCTTCCCACTGGAACGTTTCAATGCCTAAAAAGTCACAGCCCTCTGCTTACAAAAATTTAAGAACAATAAGCATTATGCTCACTTTGTCTAAGGTGTATATGCCATGTGTACCCAAATTCGTGAATTTGCTCATAAATTTGAACTTTTCCCCATTCCGCAATCTGGATTTTGTATTAGTCACATCTGTTCCACACCTTTGGCGGATGTTGTGGATGATGTATGTAGTGCAGCTAATTCGGAAATGAGTACTGCTCTTGTTTTACTAGATTTTTCTAGAGCTTTTGATACAATTAACCACCAAATTATGTACGCTATATTATCTCGCCTTCGACCCGATGGCTGTTGATATTGTTGCGAATTACCTCACGAACCGTTGTTACCGTGGGGTGCCTCAAGGTTCTATTTTGGGCCCGGTTCTTTTTACGTTGAACACTTATCATACAAATTCTGCTGTAACTTTTGCAACTTCCATAGTTACGCTGATAAAACGCAGATTTATCATTCACTTCAATTAAACAGCGTTTATGAAGCGTCCCCAAAAACTAATGAAGATCTTGCTATCTTAGTTCTTTTTACAAACAGATTGTTTGCAAATTAACCCTAGGTACTATTCCGTAGACGCAAGCATCGAAAAGCAATTATTAATGGGCTTAACACCATGATTGGCAATCAGGCTATATCTATCGTTGATTGTAAAACGAATCTGAGGTTGCACGTCGATTGTAACTTTAGACTTACGGAATATGTAACTGCTACCCTACACAAAACCTGTTTTTGGTCAACGACAGCTGTTAAGCAACTCTACTAATATTACTGGAAGATTTTTTCGTTACGAAAAATCAGTTCATACTTCGTAACAAATCATTAAACGTCGGGAAAGGAATTTGTCATATTCAAATACGTGCCCAAAAAGGCTTTCAAATGTAAATTCTATAAAAAACACAAAATCCTTATAAGGCATTGATACAATACAAATTAATGTACATATGCATGATAATTGTAACGATTTTATTTTAAGTCTTACATTGGAAACAGAAATACTACGAAAAGAATCCAAATCCAGTTCACAATTTATCAACAATAATAATGACAAGAATATATTGCTATCTGAGTCATCCAGAAGGATTGGACTGCAGGTTGATGCAAAAATGGATAGACGGCATTAAATGCATTCTTCGAATATACCCCTAAGTACTTTTTATCTTCAGCTTCTTCAACACAATCATGCAATCTCTCGTTGTTTACGTTGACGGACTTAAATCACACATTATATTTAAGTACATTCTCTTCATATAACAAAATCAAACTTTTTGTTCTATTTTTCAACGTTACCCACTTAACATTTAACACAACAGTTGAACGATGCGCTCGTTTTCCCATTCAGTGGAAAACAAGTTGTGCATGTGTGAAAAATGGTAACCTCAGTGACTAAAGTAAAAAGAGAATAATTTGCAACGATTTTAAAATCTCTAGATGAAATTCATCTGAAAGAAAATATAAGCAAAAGTGACATTACAAAGGTTCTTCGATAAATCAAATTTTATATTCAAGAACTGAAAGTAACTTTAGATTTTTACCCTCTGAGATCCTATACTTTTGTTACTTTCAAGGAGTTGTGTCCTGAGGGAGGCCCAGGAGAAAATGGATAAATCAAATTCAAGAAATAGGGAGAGAAAAGGAAAAGACCTTGGAAGAAATGCGACTAATGTCAAGAAATAGAAGAGAATGGAAGAAATGGATACAAGAAGAATCGGAATCCGCACCCGACACCTAAATAGGTATTCAGGGAATCGAAGAAGAAGAAGAAGTGTTCCGATTAGTTAGGAGATTTTAAAGATGAGCTTGTTTTACTTCTGAAACAAAATGATTAAAAAAGTAACCTCATGAAAGCCACGTATAAAAGGTAATTGGTATTAATTTGTTATTATTACTTATTATTAATTTATTATTATTATCACATTATTAGAGAATTAATACAATGCGGAGCGTTCAAGAAAATACTCCTACTAAATATCAAAATTGAACTACAAGAATAAGTTTATAGCAATATAAATATACTGTGGAAGAAAAGTTAAAAGATAAAAATAATAGTGACAAACAAATAGAGAGAACGATATTTTGCCACTAATGTAAGGGGCTTCTTTAGGAATGAAATATGGGTAAGAAAAATGGGAAAGGCAACTCAACGTGTCAATTGGGTTATAGGCGAAAACCTTTTGACTAATAGGTGGGCGAGGTATGTCAGAAGGTTACGGTAAATCGATGTGTCAACCACTCTCTAAGCAAAACCTTTTAGAAGATTAAGTTAGTTGCAAAACGTCGAGGTTGTAGTTTTTTTTTTGATTTAGTTATTTTGGTACTTTATTTTATTTCGCTTTGTTGTTTATATTTACCTACATTAGTATAACACACTTTTATTTACTTATGAGCTTAATGTCATCTAAACGGATATGTGAATTCACAATATATGCGTTTATGGAGCACTGATGATCCCCATTATTTTCGCGAAAAAGCATTGCGTGGCAATACTTTACTAATTGGCTGAATTACTACTTACTTGGCAGAAGTGTGAGTTAGATCAAAACGTGCGTAACCTATTGAGTTATTTTACGAAAATGTTTATTCAGGACCAAAAAGTATATAGTAAAATTTTATTTTTGGAATGGTAAACGTAACGATTATGGAAATTGGCATTATTCCATGAATAATTGCAGAGAGGAATTTCGAAAAAAATTTCCGAATTTTATTCTTGACAATAGCAACTTTTCCACGGAAGTGTTAAGAATAATAGCGTGTTTCAGAGACTCTGGTGCTAGAAATCACAGACCAAGAACAGGTAAACCTTGTTGGAGAAACGAAAATATTATTGAAGAAGTAAGAAATATAGTCTATGAAGATCCAACTATTTCGGTACAGCGGCTATCGCAGTAATTAAATTTGAGCACTGGAACGTCACATACTCTTTTTAAAAAAGATTAGTATGTAAATTTTTAAAAAAGATTAGTATGTAAAAAGAATTACGTATTGCAAATGGTTTAATAACATTATCAGTAACGATGAAATTTTGACTAAGACTCTTTTTATTGATGAAACTTGGTTTCATCTAAACGAATATACGAATTCCCAAAACATGTGTTTATGGACCACTGACCGATATTTTTCCTCCAAGATTTTGCGATTTAACACCGTTAGACTATTTTTTGTTTCCTTATTACTTATTAAAAATTCAATTTATAAAACTGCAGTTCGAAATTTTTTTACAACATTACACTACACTTACACTGCACACAAAATTACACTTATAAGACAATGTCAACAAATTAATGAAGGCATGTTAATTCGCGTTTTCGAAAATATGAAGCGTCGTATAAACTTATGTTTAAATATTAATGGTTAACATTTTCAGCAACTGTTGTGAAAATCTTAGTTAATTTAGTATTCTTTACACAAAATTGTTATTTAATTTAATTATACGATACCGTAATGCATGCCAATTTGTGTTGCTTTCAGTGACATTTCATTTACCGATTATATTAATAATTTAAGCAGACATACGTCTACAAATCCATGACTGCCCAGGACGTAAAGAGTAACTGAACGCCTGTTACCTATAATAAACACTACTGAAAATTTGAAAACAGAAAATACTGTGCGAAAAGTAATGCAGAATGCCTGATATGGTGTATATGCGGAAAAGAAGAACTAGGGAAGGCTGCATCAAATTCATCTCAAGAGAACAAACAAATAAAGACATAAACAAAGAAAAAAAGAAGGTTCAGCACAATAATTGAAAAAATAGTTCCAATCTACCTAGAAACACGTGAAAATGTGTCCTTCATACCACTCAAAGTTCTGATCGCAAACTTCAATACCAGTTTATTATACATATGTATGTATGTACGTACATACGTACATACATATACCATCTTGTATTAAATACAGCTTGTATTGGTACTTATAAAGTGTGGTTACAAAAACAAAATAACATAATTGAAACAGTTCACTCCCTTCTCATTTCAAAAAAGGAAAGCGTTTCCTCAAAGGAAGAAAAGATAGACATGTACCACATGTCTATATTTTCGTCATCGTCTGGGATGAAAATATGTTATCTCTGGATTTCAGCAGTCGTGGGCCTAATGTTCCGTTGAATTCATATTGGAGTTTACGGTTCATTGTAATTTAAGATTAACGCTACTTTAACTTTAGTAGATTTATTGCGTTAATGTTAATAACTACATATGTAACAATTACCTATGCGAACTTGCCTGCTATAATAGCATTCTATTTTACAATAACATATTTTTAATTATCTCGAAACAAAACACGAAGTGGGATTTACTAATACAAGTACCGACTTTAAATATGTAGTAATTTTGAAAACGTGTTTTATATTGTAGTGGTAAATGATAAGATGTTAATCAATTATATTTCAACGATATGCATACATGTACATATATTTAACTATTTTATCAATTAGGATTTATATATATATATATATATAGAGAAAAAAACAGTAAATTGAGGTAATCGGTCTGTGACAAGTACGGTCGATACTTCCCTATATATATATATATATATATATATATTATCAAATCCCCATTTACCTTATGGTGTAGGGTATATATTACATTTGCCACTGTACTTTGTGTATTCACATTGTGTTACGTGCTAGACTATTTGTATACAAATTCCGCCCATTTCTTTTTGTCTTTCGCCAATGCTCTTGCTTCCAACCACGTTTTTCCTTTCCTCTGTATTATGTCTGCTAGGACTCCATCCCATGTTTTCCTTTGCCTTCCTCTTTTCTTTCTACATTGCGCTTTGGACATCCACACTTGCTTAACTGGTCGCGTATCGTTCAATCTTTGTAAGTGTCCCCACCAACTTTCATTTCCACTGCCTGTAATTTACTTTTTTGGCTTCTGGTCAGCACCCATGATTTACATCCAAAAGTCAGGATTGGTCGGTTGCGGATACGTTCATTTTTGTTTTCTTGGATATCTCTTTTTTATTTATAAATGCTGTATTCATCGTGTCATATAATTTTAGAGCTTTTTGTATCCCGTTATTTATTTCGGTGTCATGTTTACCGTGTTCGTCTATCTCTACTCCAAGATATCTAAAGCTTTTCACTTGTTCGATTATTTCTCCATCGAGTTGAATGTTTATCATTTTCTTCGACTCCCCAATTACCATCACTTTACTTTTCTGTTTATTTATTTTCATTCCATATTCCCGTGTAACTTCGTTCCATACTTCCAGATTTCCTTGTAAATTTCTTTCATTTTCTGCCATAATCACAACATCATCCGCGAAGGCTCCTTCCGAAATGTCTACTCTTCGTAGATGTTTATATCCCACGTGTAGCTTTTTCACTTTCGCTGTACATTTTTTCATAATTTCGTCTATAAACACCGTAAACAACAGTGAACTTAGTCCTCACCTTGTCGTAATCCTTCTCGAGTTGAGAACGCATCTGATGTTCTATATTTGTACACCTCACAGCTCTTATTATTTTCGTAAATGTTCTTAATTATTCTAATTATCTTATTATCAATTTTTCTTTCCTCTAATATTTTCCATAGATTATCTTTTGGTACACTATCGAAGGCTTTTTCTAAGTCTATAAATCTTAGGTATATGTCTTTTCCATGTTGCAGTGACTTCTCAGCTATTTGTTTCACAGTGAAGATGTGGTCCTGTATGCTGTGCCCTTTTCTAAACCCACTCTGCGATTCTTCAAGAGTTTTATCTATCGTCGTTCTTATTTTTCTATCTACCGCTTGTTCATATATTTTCATGGCTGCGCTTAATAAAGCTATTCCTCTATAATTATTACAGTCGTACCTATCTTCATGCTTGTATACCGGTACTATTAAAGCAGTGTTCCAGTGCTCAGGTATTTGTTCTTCATTCCATACTGCGTTACAAATTTCTAGCAGCACTG
>SMLS01069187.1:0-22518 GCA_004785975.1 Popillia japonica
TTTTCCTGTGTTCATCTGCGGTCTCTCATCTAGCTTTAAATTAATAGCTCCACCGTGGCTAAATAGCGTGATATAAGTATACAGTATGTAAAAAAATGTCGTACTTTTTTAGAAATTTAGCTGCTCAAGGCGAATTATCTTAAATAAAGGGTCTACAACAATGATATATAGTACAGAAAGTTTACTAGATATGTGAAGGAGAATTTCGTGACAGAACTATTTATTATTCAGTAAGCAACTTAAAAATAAATCATACAATAATAAAACATAAAATTCTATAACAAAAATTTAATCGTATCGTAGCAGTTAATAGTTAGTATAGCCGATTGTACTAGCTTCTATCATATTTTTATCCATTCAGCGCTAACAATCCTCTTGAGCGGATTAGTAGGTCGTTAAGGCGAAATGGATTGTTTCATACACCACAAATGTTCTATTCGATTAAGGTTTGGCGATTGTGCAGGTCAATCCAATACCACTATCCTATTGGTGTGAAACCAATTCTGCACAATATTGCGAATAAAAAAGGCCAGGGCAAAAAATACAACTACAGAACGTATTGATAGGACTCTTGTTCGTAAAATTTTCGCAATTCGAAGGCAATCTGCGATTAAGATTGCTTATGAAATACAAAACGAATTTAACGTAAAATTGCACCGACAAAGTATTAGAAATCAAATAAAATCGAAAGGATACCGTGGAAGAATTGTTGTAAAGTTGTATCAAGTAAAAGTAAACGAAATCGATTGCAATAGGCGAACGAGAAAATAAATTGGTCTCTTGACCGATAGACACATATGTATAATATGCAGCAAAATTATAAAGCAGAGTATTTGAGACCCACCATAAACAACGTTGGTGGTGACATTCACATTTTTGTTTAAACGTTATTTTTACAAAAAAGTTCGATTTTAGCAGGAGGACTAAGGTTTTGAGGTTTAATGTCATGGGAAGGATGTGGTGAACTCGAATATATTGATAGAATCATGACTAAAGAAAAATCTTATTCTAAAATCAAAACTTCGTTCGTCTGCAGATAAATTAGACCTTAACAATGAGTTTATATTTCAACAGGATTGAGATCCAAAGCATACAGCTGAATAATCGCCCTATTTAGATTTCTTTTTTTCTGCCTTGGCCTTTTTTGTTCGCCATATTGTGAAAAATTGGTTTCATACCGGACAGAGATATTGACTTGGTCTGCACAATTGCGGAACCTTAATCCAATTGAACATTTGTGGTCCACTGTTAAACAAGCCATATTGCCTCAACGACCTACTAATATTAATTCTGTTAAAACGATTTTTAGCGCTGAAGGAATGAAAGTTGACAGGAACATCTGTCAGAAGCTGATAGAATCGATGCTTCGAAGATGTGAAGCTGTAATTGCAGCTCAAGGCGGCCATACTATTAGCCTCCAGGATACGATTAACTTTTCGTTATAGAATTTTATGTTATATCCAGTAAAGTTTCTATACGATATATCATTGCTGTATACTCGTTCTTTAAGATAATTCGCCATGAGGAACTAAATTTCTAAAAAGGTGCGATTAATTTTGTACATACGGTACATAGTTGCAATAATCTAACACAACTTATTCTTTAGCATCAGATTTGATGAATTGGTATGGGTTCACCTCGCAAAACACCTAACATTAAACCGACACGTTTCATTAGCGCAGGTCTCATTATCATGACCGTAGTAATACTCTACATTAAATCTAACTCAAAATCTAAAACGATATGCTTTCCAAACGCTTGTGTGATTTTAAGATTAAGACAATTTGGATGCAGTCTGCTTTTTTACTGTTGCTACAAGTATTGATTGGTCCACCAAATTCAATATTTATTTTGCACCGTGCACTGTATTTTATATAATTGACGCTACTTAATGTTTCAGGTACTAAAACAGAGATATATCAGTGTGCTTTATGTCATGTTACCTATAGAAGAAAAAACAGTTATTACCTACATGTTCGATATTTTTGTGGGAAAGAACCAAAATTCTTGTGTCCAATAGCAAATTGTAACTACAAAGGAAAATTAAAGCAGCAGGTTAAACAACATTTGGTAGGATTGCATAAACTAGCAAAGATTCAAATGAATAATATGGAAATTAAAAAACTGGACTAAGATCATTTATCCAATTTCTTGATAACCTAGCAGTTAAAAATAATATTTAGCAACATTGGTACTTCAGTTGAAATATTATTCGCTGTTGATATAATTAACAACGCAACATTATTTACGCCGAAGTAATGTTATAACAAAGAAGCGAGAGCTGCAGTAGGTAGCAACAACAAGCAGTCAACGAGGAAACCTGCTACAATTGCATTCACCACAAAAAGTATATTTTTGAATGCCGTCGTTCTCCTTTGTTGACAATAGTAGAATCTCCAAATAATTTTATTATATGTATTGTGTGATATGTAGTATATTAATACATGTATGTATATACATATGCAATAAAATAAGTATGCTGCTGATATTGCTGTTGTATGGTATAAAACTCCATTTTCTCACGGTAATTTAATAAACTTAGTAAGTAATCTCAATGTTACTTTTGTAAGGTACCTATAATGAATCTAATATGTCCATATACATTTTTGAAATTTCTTGATATGCCACAATATTTTATTTTTATATATCCTAATGAGAGTCAGTTACTACAACATAGAAACCTAATGAATATTATTATTTAAAAGTTTGGAGAAAATTTTGCCACTGTTATTTACTTTAATTTTAGTAAAACAATGATAGTTGCGAGTTATTTCCAACAACCACATGTTTAAAAAATTAATGCACGGATAGATGTTGGCAATTAAACCTGCATTGTTTCAAATGGATCAGTACAAACATTACTAAACGACACCTTGTTTTCAGCAAATTCCAGAGTTTGTATCTAGAAAACAAAGGTGTTATTCGTACTATTCCTGGTCTTATACAGCCATTGTTCTTCATTCTAATTAGAAACACCAACACAAAACATCTAACCCAAAACATGAATTTATTTATTAAATATAAATGTAATAATAATACTCCATGCCTTTACATCTCCCAACATCTGGCACTAATTAGAGGAGGCTTAAGAAGTTGCCTTTCCGCATTTGTCATGGAATTTGGAAAACTACTGAAAACCAAATTCAGAAGGAACATATCGGGATTCTGCACCGCCGGACTAAGAAGCGAGTTCACTAGGCACTGTGCCATTAACCAATATAATATAACAAACGCTTATGTGAATTTGTGTTAATATAACGTGGATAAAATCTGCCTTTTTGACATTTGCGGCACTAAATAAATATACCTACTAATATATTTTGAGAAAGAAAATTAATGGATATAGCAATTAATTATTTGAAGTAAATATATTTTGTCCTCAGTCTAGCAGTACTACAGTATAAAATTAAAAAAATATTAGGTTGATATTTGAGAGTAATAAGATATCGACATTTTCTGAACAAGAAGCTGCTTCGTGGAATTTGAAATACTGCATTTGATAGTTTCCTCAATAATTATCTAAAATTGTAAATCTCTACATACAATTATGGCTATGTAGTCCATAGCGCTGGCAATTTTTTTTAAAAAACTAAAATGAGCTAGTTTCTTAGACACAATGACCTTAGATTTGCCCTCGCAGTATACCTACCTCAATAAAACTATTACTATTTATTTATTTCAAATAATTCTATTTGAAGTAAGAGAAGATTTAGATACGCTTTTACAATGAAACAGAAAGCAGCAGAAATATAAAAAAAATAATTTGAAATCAGTAAATTATTATTTGCAAAATTTTAAATTTCATTATTTATTAGTTCGCTGTACTGTTCTAATCGAATGTAATTGTAACATATCCTGTATGGATATTAATAGCGAATGTATGCTATTTTACATAAAATAAACTGTTTTATAAACTTTTAGTTAAAATGTATGTGAAGTATCTTTAAAAGTAAAGTTAGCATTATTGCAACTTATTACTTATTACTTTACTCTAAAGGTTTGCGTACATTTTATATATAAATGTTAACAAATGAATGTGTATTTAAATAGGGTCACATTAATGAAATGTAAGGATTGTGTAGTTCTGTTTATTAGATTAAATCTTTAACTTAAGAACAGATAATGTCTCTAATGCATCCACATGAAATTGCGTGATTCAATATTATCTGGTAGCTATTGGCCTTCATTACAGGTAAATTTACAAATGTACTGTTCTTGCAGCTATTTATCCAGTTTGATAAGAATCGATAGCCACCTCGATTCTACAAGTGCATCAAAATTCGTTAGGTAACGGTAACAGAAAACATTAGACAGAAGAAGGAGAGTGCTGAACTAATATGCCGATGCCCAAATTCACAACCACTAGTACTAAATATAACGGAAGATAGTAGATATCATTAGCAGCATTAAAACTTATAATAATAATAATTCATGCCTTCATATCCCCCAATACCTTGCGCCAATTACAGGAGACATCGGCTGGCCATGAGTTATTATTATGCCTGTGGCTGCAGACCGACCTTTGATGTTGTGTTTGAGCATTTGCCGTGGAATTTGGGAAACTACAGAAAACAAACTCATAACCACCGGACTATGAAGTGAGCACACTAGGCACTGCGCTACAAGCCAGATTCTCAAATAGTAATAAATTGAATATGTCATAAAACAAACTCATTGAAGAGTCATAATAGGTTATAGTGGACAATAAAGGTTTAAAAACTGCTGTAAAATCTATTCAAAAAGGATTTCGTTCAAAAATCTTTGACTTAAAACTGACCATTACATAACATTATATATTTTTGTGTGAAAACCGGCATTATATACTAATACAGTAGCATATACTTTATGCTATATTTAGCCACATCAGCCAGTCAAATTCCATCGACTATTATTAGTTTTGATGTTACACACCTTAGATTTATAGTAGACAATTGTTCTGTATTTTTCAGTAGGTATAAAACAATTATTGCCAATTACCTCGTTTGTTGTATACTGGCACTTTGGTGCGGTAACAAGCTTCAGAAGCAAAAGAAATGTTTGTTAAGAATACACCATCAGTCGACAAGAAAAGTGTTATCTTACATAGTCCACCTACTGAGTACTGTATATAATACTATATGATAACTTCGGATGAGGAACTTTATTAAAACTTTGGATTATGACATCATATGTATAACATGGTATACATGAAATTTTAAGTCATAGAATGGAAATAAATATATGTACATGTATGTATTGTTAATACGTTTTCCTGTGGATAACGCAGCGTAAATATGTAATTATCTTATTTACATGTAATTTAGTTTTTAATTCAATTAGTTCTTAAGTAATACGTTAGGTTAGAGTAGGTTGTTGAGAATGCGGTAGTATCAATGATGGTAGCTAATAATTTGGTTTTTGTTGCAAACGTAGAAGGAAACCTGCCAATGTATTCAAAAATAAAGGTAAGATTTCCAGAAGATCTATATCAGCTATTAAGGGATAGCTTAGCGTTAGTGATTAGTGTACATTACATTACATCTAAATATTAGTTGAGTAAGGACATGACCTTATTATGTACATATTTCTTTACTTCAACAAATAACTTTCCATATCGAAACTTACTAACGTGAATGGGGCTTGAACATCTCTCCAAAGGCAATATGTCCGATTTTTACTTAATGTGTATTGTGTTCTAGGTAACAGGTTGGTGTGTCCTATATGCAAAAAAGTTTACAAAAATGAGAACACACTCCAAGTACATATGGCTATCGATTGTGTAAATGCTAGAAAATACGCGTGCTCTATTTGCGGCTATCAAACAAAAAGGAAGTTTAATCTCAAAGTGCACATCAAGAGACATTTTGGAGTTCGAAAGAAGACAAGCATAATATTATAGTACTTTCGCTGATTATTCAAAAGTATTCAAAAGTGTTCGCTATTATTTCTTTCTGCAGATAAATTATGTTATTCGTTTGAAGTATTAACTCATTACTAATATTTGTTCTCGATTATATTAAGGCTATGTTTAACGAAGTTATATTTTTGTTTTTTTCTAATGTAACAAAATGTTTATGCTATTAATTTTATAAATACTAAATATACCATTTGTAATTAAGTTGTATTATTTACTTTACTGTTCTGCAAATTTAGAGGCAGTATTTTTTTGTAACGTAATAGCAGATTCGTGTTTACATAGAATTACTGTTGGCAAGCTCCCATGTCACTATAATAATACCTTACAACGTGAATCCTAAATAAAGTAAAATAAATTCATAAAAATAAAAGTATCGTGTGGTGAATGGGACGGTTACGATAATTCAGCATGCTAACGAAACTACATTGAGGGTCATTATTACTGTCCTAAATGTAACCAATCAAACGTTTATTATTATTACTGAGACCTGACTTTTCCAGGATGTAATAGTTTTAGACTTTCACAGGTAATTCCGGTAACTCCAAACACCACAAATTTTAATTAATTCGGGACATGTATTTCGATGATGCATGGGTCATGATTCTCAACCGGCTTCCAAATGAGTGATTTTTTTTCTTGCAATCATATTTTAGGCTTTAGTCTCCAGAAGATACTATTTCATATATAATAACAAGACAAGATAATATCTTCAACGTAAGCGACCGCAGTTTACGAAACTCAGTAAGATTTATACACTGAATAAGAATTGGTAAGTTAGTGTATATTTCTATAATATTCATGTACTTACAATATTTAAGTAAATTAGAAACAGTGTGGGTGGCATAACAATATTAGCCTAGATAACGATAACTGCAGTTCATATTATATCCTTGTGAAGTGTAGTGGTAGTCAGACACGCATTGTAACTTAGGAAGCCGCTACAATTTTTACCACTACAAAAATCTGTTTCCATAAAAATATCTATTAAGGACTATGCAGGTATATGGTAAATAATCTCCAACTATTTTGCTGAAAGAAATCTCAAGTTGGAAATATTAATTTCAATTGCTGCCAATGTAATGCAGTATCGAGCCGCACATAAGAATATAAATGAAGCATATTTTCGCTTTCGTTCATAGACTTCAGACTTAATAATAATTATAGTAATAATATTGCCCAACAGGTCAAGGCCCAATAACAGGACAAGCAAAAAGAGCTACTACATAAACATGTGCACAAGGTATAAACATATTAATCTCAATTAATATCTAAGTAAATAAAAAATGAATACTTATATAGAATAAAGAACAAAAAAAGAAAGTGATAAAAAGGATAGTGACAAAATTAAATTAACTTATAATAAATAAATAACTGCAGAACAACAAAACTATCGACTTAAATCATTAATATGTATAATAATAAAGAAAACGATTATAGGAAGAGCTACTAAATAAAAATAAATCATCCGGTTCCTGATTACCCATCCTAGAAAATGTGTATACTGGCAGATATCTTATAATATTAGTTCTTGCGAAGGGAATCATAAATGTGGTGTTATACCTCGTACTGAAGCTTGGCCAAAAATCGACATTTGCTGAAGAAGAATGAACAATCAATACGATTTCCGAGAAGGTTTATTAACAATTTCTTGCATATATTATCTCGCCTGATGTTTAACGCCAACATACTGTATTTTGGCTGAAGTTCGACCTGCTAAATGGCCATTTCTGAGCAAGCTCCGTCCAACTTATAAAGTTACGAATTTCAAAAATCTTCTGCACATACGATGAAGATGTACGAAACCTGATGCATATAAGGGATACCAGATGAGACAAGCATATTCTAATTTGCTCATCAAGTAGGCATAGTAAAGAGTCTTGAGTACTACAGTATTTGTAAAGTGTTTAGAGATTCACATGTTTGATATACGCGACTTGAAACTAGATAAGGCTAAAATCGAATATTAGTTCTAGATCTTTCGATTTCAGCAGGGTCAGTGAAATTATGTCCATCTTTGTCCTCAAGTTCCATAGGTTAGAAGGGGACGTTCAAATTGTATTTGCCATTTTGTTTCAGTAAGAAAAGAAGAAAATCTCTGAGTACTCATAGAAGTCACCTACTAGAGCCTGAAAAATAGAAGATCCATTGAGGCTTATAACATATGAGCAAAAATGATTTAGATACAAGGTTGCTTCGTAATAATACTTATGTCGTCGAGCTTAGAATTATACTAAATGTAATGTTTTGTACCTATGGATTTATTTATGACTTATTTTCAATTTATTACATGAGATATTGGAAATGGTCATCATTTTCATGTAAATACAAATTTACACGCTTTGTCATCTTTCCATATGTGTTCGGGAGCATTTCGAGTGTATTATTGGCACATTTTTCAATTATGGAGTCTTGCAACTCAGGAAATGAACTGGTATTTTAAAAATGATGGTCTTTAAATGTGGAAAAACGAAGCTGCCTCCCCTCCCCCAAACGATCTGGAAACGCTCTCTACCCTCCCTTCCGTCAGTAGGCTGTAGTAAGCTGATCAGACAATCATCAAAATATTGTCGTAAGTGTGCGATAGATGCGGGAGTCGTGTGAGAAGTGGCTTCACATTGTTGGAATTGCCGGTTGCGGCACGTCTTCTTGAAGTTGGTCTATGCAGTGTTCTCAGATGTTGCTTCGATATCTTTGGGCTTTGATAATTCCTTCAAAGATTATGGGTAACAATCGTCTGTGAGAAACACCAATCAATGCTCCAACTTTCTGAGGATGCAACGAAGACTCACGAAATATGTGAGGGTTTTCAGAACTCCACACTCTCATCGTTTATTAATTGATATAGCTTGACAAATGATACCACGCCTCAATTGTGAAAAATGTCAAATGCAGGAGGTCATTGTTATTCAATGAATGTTGTTTAAACCACTGGCAATATAACATGCGCCTGTTATAATCAAGAGGTAACAATTCATAATAGCTCTACATTTTATAAGAAAATAAAACAATGTCGGTCCTTAAAATTGTTCTGCATGTACCCTATGATACGAGAATTTGCTGTATGACTCTTCGCAAAGACATCGTTGGTGCTGTGTTAGTAATTTCACGAACATTTTCAATAGTTTTCTCTGTACGGACTGTTGGCCTACCACCAGCGCTGTTGTGTAACACTTCCTATTTTTCTAAACAATCGCACACAATTCCGGACCACATTGAGAAAGTTAGCTTTCGAGAACACAGAATCAGGAAACTGTTGTCGAAATTCAACCAGGCCAGCTATAATAATGTATTTCCATTTCCCATTTTCAAGACTTCTACTACGAAAATAAGATTCAATACTTAGATCTTACCTTCTTTTTGTATGTATATAAAGTTGGAATAAAGTAATAATGATGCCCAGCGGGTAAAGATCCAATAATAAGACAAAATGACATAAACACATACATAAAAAACGTACTTAACAATAATACACGTAAATACTGCGAAGTAAAAGGTAATAAAGCTAGACGCGACACAAAAGTATCGGCGTTTATTCACGTATGTGTTAACGGTGCACTAGACTCTGAAAATCATAGAAGAAAGTTGGAATCATACAAGAGCTCAAGCGGGAAAGGTGAATATTGACGCTGGCTAAAAGCTCTGAACAATTACAACTATTTCAGCAGCTTATAGACAAAACGATCTCTTTCGTGTCCAACAGTTTTGAATGATAGACTTTGCTTGTCCATCAGCAGTTGATGTTCAATATTTTGCATTGGGTACTCGCCGAATGTTTTAAATATCAGATATTTAAAAAATCGTATAACAAAACACGAAAATAAGAAATGGGATTTTTTAAAATATTACATGTTGCCAATGTTGAATGTGGCCGCCATTTTCTTCTTGACTAAGTAGCAACCACTCTTCAATACTCCAAACCGAAGTCCTGACCATCTCTGCTGGTATAGCCGCTATGTTTTGTGTGATGGAGTCCTTCAATTCCTCGCAGGTAGTAGGTTTTGTTAAAAACACTCTTTCTTTTAGGTATCCTCATAATCAAAAATCGGCTGGATTTATAGCTGGTGATACGGAAGGCCAAGCTTTAGGAAATTGTCTGCTAATAGCACGGTCGCCAAAACTGTTCCTACTGGATATGCCATGGTAATGCATAATTACGAAGTATATTCAAATAGCGCTGGCCAGTTACCGTAACGGGGCCTGTTCTTCCATTTTCAATCTGCTCAAAAGAATACGGGCCTATGATAGTTCAAATAGAACCTGCATCTTATATGGATACTTACGCCTTTGAAGAATTCACCATACAGTTGTCTTACTTAATTCCAATTTTCCAGCTATTTTATTGACACCAGGTATTCCATATTCGTTTTTAAGTACGTGCTAAGCTTTGCGTTTCTTGCAAAAGTTTCGCAACTACAATATCAGTGATGACAAAGTTCTTCCTGATTTCTTTCGGTCGATCACAAAACCAGGTGCTTTGAATTTTGCTATGAGTGTTTGAAAAGCACTCAAACAACATAGGCCAATCCTCAAACCCTTTAATGTATGACATCATCTTAAGCCGCCCATAAAACTCCGTCCACATCTGTAATAACATTGAAGTCGTCCAATTGGTGTTTGCGAAGACAAAACCATTCCTGACTACAAATAAATCCTCTTCCAAAAAGAAAACAACGGCGTAATATCACACACACAACTTTAAAACACGCACTTGTTTGTAAACGAGTTTGTTCCTATCACGACCAAAAGATGATAAATAAATCCTACTATTCATGTGGACGAGTACTTTTTACAATATTATAATTATAAATATTAAGGAAAATATTAATTATTTAAATTTCCACATACTTTTGAAAAACCCTATATATCTCAAAAATATTTCAAATACGTAATACAGATGCCAAGCATTGAACAATAAACTTATCTGAATAGCGTTACGTTGTTTCAAATAGTAACTATAATAGTTGTAACAATACCTTAATATCAAAAATATCAGTATTATTTACGTGCAGAACTGTAAGATGTTTGTATGTCAATATTATGGGATTGAATTGAAATTTTACTTAATAACGGTATTGCAGGAATTGAATTGGTTAGTATTTTTACGACAGTATGTATATAAACTAAATGTGCAAATATTTTTTATTTCTTCCAATAATGTTGTCGGTAATAACTACTAAAACTATTTCTTACTAAATAAGGTTCCCCGATATTTTGCAGTCGTTATAGAAATGTTTACAAAATGAAATATTTTTTGTAATATTTGTATTAGAAAAAAAGTATTATAAACAGATATCAACCCTATTCAGCATGGACTAAATGCTTTAATCATATCTAATTGATAAAGATGACTATTTGAAAGATACATAGAAATTAGGAATTGATTACTACAATTGATGAAAGAAAAGCTTTGATTTTTTTTATGTTGCTATACACGCGTATCTATGGAAACAAATTTGCCTAAAAACGAAATAATGTAACATTGGTCTTGCTCAAAATTAATGTAATTTTGCTGTGACGGTAAACAATGACAATAATGACAACGCATTGCATAACAGCCGGCGGCCATGTTCCTTGAACGTTTTAAAATGTCTGCTTGAATGGAATTTTCTTGAGTTGAAAACATATTAAATCCTTGTTTTTCTCGTCACATAAAAACTGTGTTGTACACCGGTAAAAACATTAGATTTTAGCTCTCGATGTTTTGTCACAACCACGAACTAAAATCTAATACTTTTTTTCTTATATAATAAATAACTATTGTTATACAACTGATCGTTACATGACATATTCTTTTTTAGGTTACTTTATTTTTATTTAATACCAGAGAAAAAAATTACTAAGGTAAGTAGCTTTATAGCGACGAATTGAAAACATATTTATTGTAATAATTATAAGTGATGTATATAATTATATTTATATTGATGTGCTTTAAATATATGTATGTATTACTAACTGAGATTCATTAATATTTCGCTGTATTAATGTTATAGAGTACCTGCTGTAACTGATACCGTGTTTTTTAGGATACGCTATAAGACTGAATAAATTGTTAAATTTATATAGTAACTATAGAGGATCAGAACTGTCCAGGCTTTCTTGGAAAGCTGAAGGCCCATTTCGATGTCCAAATTGCCCTAGAGTATACAGGGGTATATATACTTTACGCAGGCATCTCAAATTAGAATGCGGTAAATTTCCAACAAACGAATGTCCTTTTTGTGCTCAGATGTTTTTTCACAAGCACAGACTAAGAAGTCATATAAATTCTATTCATTCAAATGAAGTATTCAACGTGTAAGTCCTTAAATTCTAATATTACTGTTACTGCTACTACTAGGTATATTGGGCAAAATTTTTCTTAATATGCGCTGTGACATTTAATATAATAATACCTGTTTGTCAAATGTTTATTAGTAGGAGTGTGTACAATTGTATAAGAGTTTATAATATATCTTATGTTAATTTACTTGTGCCATATTTATGTGCAACTTATCTAAATGTTATAAAATGTAAAGTGTTAATTAATGTTAAAATATACCTGTAAACAGATGTAAAAATGTTTATTTTTAAAGTTCCACGATATCTATGTATATTTATAATAATCGCCACACAATAAGCAGGAGATGTAAAAAGTTACTGAAATTAAGTGATATAAACTATTTGCAAAGTCGTAATGAGAAGTCGTCATCACAGGTACATACATATGTATATCACAAGATCTGAATGGAAGGCCTTGTTTATTAGTTGACAAAATTTATAAGATATCCGATAAACATGTAGATAGTATTAAACAAAATGCGTCCTGCTGAGAGTTTCCTGGAATAAAGATAAAATCTATGTTACTGAATCCACTTAACTTCTTGTTTCGAGAATTTTAAGAAGTTACAAATAGTTCATGTAAGTCGCAATAAAACGCCAAGTTTCTTCTTTCAATTGTTGACTATCAATGTATTTCCAATTTAATTGAATTATGTATTTCCAATTTAATTGAATTCAAGTGTCCCTAGTGTAGCATCAGTATGTCTAAATATTTCAAAAAACTAAAAGTAGTTGAGGAACCTAAACTCAGTTATTAGCATACGGTACCAAGGTATGTAGATGCGTGATTGTACAGTTTTCAGCATATTCATTTACTGTTTCCTTCTGTCTCCATCACAAGACGAAAATTAACTTCTACCCAAGCTGAAATAGTCAGTTAGATTTATCAAACAGGCAGCTGCAGTGTGTTCTTTTATTATAATTGGGGCACCAAAAATGATGTGTATTATGGACACACGATAGAAGTATCTTTCTATCTGAAAAGTATGAATGACAGAAGCTTTCTAAACATCTGAGGAATAAATGTAGTGCTTCTACCTTTCTTTAAATAGAAAAGTATTTAATTTTTTCGAAAATCCCTCTAGGCATACAAAGTTGTAAGGTGGAATAAGTAATCGGCATGCATCGAACTAGAAGACCTACATAAGTACAATAACTTATAACCTTTCGCGTTAGTAAATAATTTAGATTTGAAGGTTTCTGTGTAAAATTTTACAAAATTGCCTGTATAACTCATGAAACTATTCTTTTTCAGGTAAAAGAAGATTTCAGTGCCAGAAGTGTTCTAGATCATATGCACACAGAAGCAACTTAATTAGACACGTACGACAAGAATGTGATACCGAACCTAGATTTAGTTGCACTAATTGTGGAAAACGATTTCGTCATAAACATATTATACAGAGACACCTCATGTCTTGCAGTGGGTTTCGCACTGCTATCTAGGTATTTTCAAAACTGTAACTGTTATTTTATTGAATTTTCACGTTCTTAGTTGTTTTGTGCAATATTTCCTCATATAAAGCAAAACTTCATTATACATATATTTACTTTTTAAATAAATTAACTCGAAGAGAAAAGAAAGATTCTAATAGTCAGTTCCTTAAAGACAAGAAAACTTACATGTACAGTCTGTTTTAAAAGTAATGTGTTCACATGCAATTCGGGTTATACTCGTTACTCTTAACCGATTTAAGTTTGGTCAAATTTTTGTTTCAGAGCGCCACTACAACAAACAATCAAAGATCATGTTGGATAAGCTTCTGTATTATCCAACACGGTTTGTTGTTGTAATCGTGGGGGAGACTTACTTTTACAATAGGATGTACATAAGTCGAAACATAGTCTATCATGTTCACAAAAGAAATAAGTTTACAAAAGCGATGTGGATGATCCTGGACGAATTATGAAGATACCTTAGCCGCCAGTAAAAGAACCATATTATACAATTTTCAGCAACTACTGGAAACGATAACGATATTGACATTATATGTACATACAGTATATAAAAAAACAATCGGACCCTTTTAGAAATTTAGCTGGTCGTCTACAACAATGATGTATAATATAATAATAGAAAGTTTACTAGATATGTGAACGAGAATTTTGTTGCAGAACTATTTATTATTGAGTAATCATTTAATAGTATCTATAATGAGGGTTTCCGGGTGTTGACCGTGTCATGATTAGTCAGTTAACCTCTTTTGCTCCTGAAGAAGCTTTACATTAGTGGCGAAACGTCGAGTTATTGTATGTCTTGTGCATTTTATTTTTTTGTACTGTATATATTTTACTAATCATGACACGGTCAACACCCGGAAACCCTCATTATAGAGACTCGGGCCGTGGAAGCCTTCGATATCATTTAATAGTATATTATGACACTAGTGCATAATCAGGCTTTTAAAGCACAAGTAACGAGTTTATCTTAAATTGTCCAATATATTGTAAACATAATCCTATATATCACTGAATTTCTTTGTCTGTAGATAATTTTGTTGATAGGCATGGCTAGTTATTTATTTATATTTTGACACTAAATAAATGTCAATTTTATTCCACTGAAGAAGTTGTTACGAAAACCAGATTATAAATTTTGTAAAGGTTTTGGAATAAATTTGACTTTTGTTAGAATTGCGTGTTATCATTGACCTAAAAGTGGAAAAACTATCTGGATAATAAGATAAGTTAAAAGGTCATAAAAATACATATATGTATTAATAATGTCGACAGAAATTCAAAAACTAGCTACTGAAGCTGAATTAAGTTTAGGTAATACCTGCAAAGTCCAAATAATAATTTAAATCAATAATCAATAATTCCAATACATATTATCGAGTGACATGTACCTATATGTCATTTGACATTTCCCGACATTTCACTGGACTATTAAACGCTTGGGATTGGCTGTTACCAAGCAACCTTTATACGCACGGCGTGCGATAAAAGCCCGATTATGCACGCTTATGGGTGTGTTTTGATTGGTTTATGATGCATGCATACTAAAAAAATATAAAACATACAATAATAAAAATAAAATTCTATAACAAAAATTTAAGTGTACCCTGAAGCCGCCTTGAACGGCAATTACAGCTTCACATCGTCTAAGCATCGATTCTGCGATTGAACTGGCCTACGCATCGGCGAACCTTAACCCAATTGAACATTTGTAGTCCATATTGAAACAAGCCATTTAGCGTTAACGATCTACTAATACCAATTCCCTCGAGACGATTGTTAGCGCTGAATTGATGAAAATGGACAAGAACATGTATCAGAAGCTGGTAGAAGCGATGCCTAGACGGTGTGAAACTTGAATTGCAGTTCAAGGCGGCCATACCAAATATTAGCCTTCAGGGTACGATTAAATTTTTGTTTTATTGTATTATTTATAATTATTGTAGTTACTTACTCAATAATAAATAGTTCTGCCACGAAATTCTCGTTCACATATCTAGTAAACTTACTATACGATAATCATTATTGTAAACTTTTTATTTAAAATAATTCGCCATGAACAGCTAAATTTCGGAAAGGCTGCGATAATTTTTTTTCCATACTGTATACTGTACTATATACGGTATCACAGAACAATTCAATGTATAAAGTGGCTAGTCTGCAAAAAACTATGAAAATTAGGTCGAAGTAGACAATCATAAAAAGTAAATCAATGTGAAATATTTAGTGTCTGTGTAAGTCTAGATTATGCGTAATGTTAACGATTAAAAGCGTGATTGGAACATGTAACTGGATCTTCAAAACTGATCATATAGTCCAAAGAAAATAAAGTCCAGTCAAAACATTTTTCTGTTTTTAATCTTCGTCATAGTTTAAATAACAATGAAATTCTGCAAGGAATTCCATATCCTTGGTACTTCTTCTGAGCTAAATAGTTTTACATATATGTACTTATATCCTTGTACTTCTACCTTTAACTGCACTAAGATTTGCTTTTCCTACAGCGAATAAAAAACACTTTTGCAATGTTAAACCTTATTCCATATTTAGACAACTTTATGTAAAATTTTCTATATTATGCTTGTTAAGTTGTGTTTCATTTGTTTTTTAACTACAACTATCAACTTAATGAAATAGTTAATTATGTGTTAAAACTAGCTAAGATTAGAGTCTAGTAGGCTACTGCTGCTTAGTATTGAATTAATACAATCTCAATACGTAAAAACTGGAACAGTTTCTGAGCTTATAACATAACTACTATCTCCTACTACCTTAAGCATTCTTTATAATTAAAGACATACAATACAATTGTTATAAATATGACTTGAAAGTTCAGATACCATAAAGCAGGTGAGTAGTTATTGTCAATAACGTCAACAAAAAAGGGTGCGTCATGAAAATGTAAAGAAAGAGTTAGGGAGAATATATGTAGATGTCGGCTTTTGAGCGAGTTTCCAAATGATGATTGTGAACAGACGAAATATGTACGGTGAATTTGATCGATGCAATGTAATAAATGTTGTCAGATGGAGCATCTTTTAGAGATGGGCTTCTTGGGCGATGTGATACAACGATTACTATAGTAAACATGGTAAATTCTATGAAACTTTTTTATAAGAGTAACTATGTATATGTCCACCTGAATGCAGGTAAACACTATGTACGGATAGTAAGGGCGGTTAACGTATTATTATTATCCAATTTACATACATGTATGTACGGTCATGGTTTACGTGAAATCATACTTCAACTAATTGTAAGTGAAATAATGGATAAAAATATAATAATAGGGTATAAAAGCAGCACTTTTAGAAAGAAGAGGTGTACCTAAAATTAAACAAGAATCTCGATGATCACCTTTAGAAACGAAATTCGACAAACTCATATTGCCAATTTATCAGAGCATGAATGAATTAATGACATTCCAATAGTGTTCCAATAGTAGTTATGAAATACATGTAAATATTTACTTTTTTCTTCTTCTATTATATTATGACTAACTAATTGTACTTATAACTCCAGCATTATCAAAAATACACAGAAAACAAACATAAGATAAAATCTTTAACTTTAATACAGCAAAAATATAGTTAATTATCAAAAATAATTTAATCAGACTTTGATTAGGTACTGTTCTTTATTGTTGAATAGCATTTCTTGAGGTGTATATTTTAGATTTGACACATTATCAACTTTACAATTGTAAAACATTTATTTTAAACGACATTTGTAGAACAGGATCAAGAGTTTCTACAGATGGTAGTGCTTTATTAAAAACATTTCAATTGCTTTCACGGAACCACGCTAGAGGCAAAAGCTTTCTGGCTTAGCTATCGCCTCAGCATAGTTGACACGTCGAGTTACCTCGATCTTCTGACAACCCTCACCCACCAGAAGGTTTTCGCCTCTAGCATGGTCTATACATCGAGTTTCCGTAATCCTCTGGTACCCCTACTCACTCTTTGTTCCCGAAGCAGCCACTTAGGTCATTTGGGAAACATCGAGTTCTATATTGTAAGTATGTATATTGTGTGCATCTTTTTGTATATACCGGGCCCGCGCGCACGACCTGCTGATACGTTTACTGTAAGATGAAAAAGAACTGCGAAGAAGCGTCCCTTAGTTAACACAGGACACGTATATCGGTATTGCTCGCTTGGACGAATGCATTCATTGTATCTCTTTATCTAACATATTAAAATCTTATGCCTGCTCTAACACATTGAATATCCTATCAACAGATCGAAGTGCTCAAGTACGACAGAATACATTAGAGATAGCAACAGACTTGCGCTTGCATGCATGCATATTAGACTTATTGTCAGTTATCAAGGTGTTGCGTTCGAGGAAGGAGCATTATTGTATTCGTTTTTGGGACGTTTTATACATAAAAACGAATTATTATACGCAGGAAGAACAATTATTTATTATAAAACAATTTTATAGAATATCTTATTAGCATTAGTAGACATTAGTAAATTCTCTGCGAGGGAATTTGTAAAGCAGCGAGAGCGCCAGATTGAGTAAAACGTATCGCTTCCCAGTAGTAGTAAACTGCTGGTAAAAAAAATGATTGACTTAAGTACCTACTATAATTGAAACATGGCTTTATAATGGTACATATACAACTTTGTGGTTTGAAATGCTGCAACATGTTCTTATTCTTAAAAAAAATCTTCGTTAATAAGAACCCTATTTGATAACTAAATGTAAACATCGTGCAGCGGCATAGGTCGATTGTTAAATTGTAGCAACAGCACAATTCTAGTAATACATAATACTCTACCAGACGTTAGGAAGTTTTAAATGTAATTCATCCATACAGTACCAGGCAGTAGGTACCAAATTTTTCCTTATGGTTTTAAAAGTAATTTCTGCACTTATGAAAGACTATACCGGGATATTAGTTGCAACCTGTGGATCGCATTCTAGTTGTCTAGAAATGGGCGGGACTTCAACTGTAAGCGTGCGTGTAGCGATTCGTATTAGCGCTAGGTATTGATGTTTCAGGACAATTTACTGGAAATAGATCGTATGTACTTCTGCTGAATTGCAACCGTAGTACTGTTTTACCATAAATAGTTTTTTCTCCGGCGTATAATGCTACATTTTAACAATAATTACTGACCGCAATCACGATTTACTAACCGTTATGAAACTAGAGAACTCTAATACCCAGCGACGTCTTATTACGAACAGAACGAAGTGAATCGAACACCGGCTTGGCTTGAAATGAATTACGCATATGCAGCGATTCGTCCCTTTCACCTCGCAGCAGTACAGAATGAGGAATTCGTTGAACTGAGTGAAACTAAAAAGATCGATATGACTATAGTATTTTCTACTAATTAGACAAGGGTAAAGAACAGTGGTGGGTGCTTGCCGTTAGACAGCGATAGCATACAACACAACAGTTATCTAGCAGAATAGGATGCGTTTTTATTGACTTTGTTAACTTATAGAAATCATACTTTCATCCTTCTTTTATTCATATAAAGAGAAAACTTAGCTCTTGGTGTATACTGCTCTACCAAATCAATGTATCCTGATAAATCAAAGCAAAAATGTTACTAAACTGTTGTATGTAGGTAAATCATAACATAAAATACCTAAACATGGAATAGCTTTTAAAAAATCAGTGATAAATACGTAGTGTCTGTTTAGTGAGTTCTCCACTTTAGATTCTATAAAAACGGAAAAACGTATATATTTTACTACTACTATCTTTGATTCACTAACAATGTTATTGAATAAAAGTTTAATTATACGTCAACTGCAGTTCTCTCTGCGATCATTTGTTACAGAATTTTTTAAATCTTATTTAAGTTTCTTACATAATTTTTTTTAATGGTGTAGGCAAAGTTTTCCACTTACTACGTATTATTTCAGGTTCATCTGCGCTAGATCACAAGAAAATTACTTATACTTGTGACGCGTGCGGTAAGTCTTATAAACATAAGCTTAATTTAAGAAGGCATCTCAACGTGGAATGTGGAAAGGAGAAGAAGTTTAAATGTAATTTTTGTTCCCACACTTCATATTATAAGCAAAATCTTCATATGCATATATTAAGAATACATAAGAAACTGTAGAGTTGCTATAGTAACAAATAAATAGATAGATATTGCCTTCTATTGCGTATTATTACTAAAAGTTGCAATTTGAGCTCGATTATTAGCGTATTCTTTATAGGAAAAATATAGAAAGCATCATCAAAAGTGAAATTATGGAATAATTTGGCTACGACGATGGTTTATAGTTAACTATGAATATGTTGCGTTCATGAATAGCTCGTTATTTCGTTGCCGATCCTACCGTGTTAATTGTACTGCAGTGATGGTAATGCGTGTGTGCCGCGTGTGGACAAAAGAAGGTAGGGGAACACGAAGAAGACCAACTAGTCAACCAAGGCGTACCACAGAGCGTCAAGATAAGCACTTCAGACGACGCGTCAAATCGCTGACCAATGGTTTGGAGAAGATAATATTCCTGTTGCTATGTGTACACTATATCGCGGCATTCGAGCCTTTGGATTTTTTCATACCGTCCACGATTAGTACTTCCTTTGACTGGGTGTCACTGTCATCAACGCTTGGATTGGTGCAGAGAACGACGAAGCATTGGAAAGCAGAATGTCATAATATCGTGTTCAGCGACGAATAGCGATTTTGTCTAGGTATACACGATGGCCTATTTCTTATGGTAACCGATCACTACTTCTGTTTATTCGAGGCAGTATGCAAGCTACGCATTATGTTGATGATGTCCTACAAACCACTTTCCTACCTTATCTAGGTGGCCGTCTATACGCCCTTTTTCAGCAAGACAATACACGTGCCCATATTGCTCGTCGAACTATAGACTTTCTCCAAGAATAAGGCGTTAATGTTTTGCCATGGCCATTCGGTTCCCCGGATTTAAACCCTATCGAACATGTGTGGGATATCATGGAGCCGTGTTACATGTTAATGAAATTTCTTGAAAATGTTATTCGTTTGATTTCTGATATAAAACTATCACATTACCAAAAACTGAATTTAAACAAATGATTCCTTCTGGATGTAACACTTCTAATATCACTGGGTATGTATATGTAAATATCGGCAACACTTAATACGCTCCTAGAACACAAATTGCAGACATTAATTACAATTAATACGAAATTTAGAAAGTACGATAGATTCATGTAAGTAATATTTTAATTTCAGAAGCGCAGAAATGTATAAGGAAAGTGTAGATGATATTAGGATTATATTTAGCGAATTGGACTTAATAGTTTCGTTAGTAATAAGGTCATGCTGGTGAGCAATGCATAACGAGCGACAAACTATAATAAATAGTTGGAATGCAATGTATGTGTAATATGCTTGCGTATTCTAGCAAAATACTACAAACGATTCGTACTTATTTATATATACATATATATCTATTTTCACACTGCATATTAATAGTTAGTTTGTTTTAGGTTACGCGGTAGGATTAGAGAGTGGAGAAGGTCGTCCATTTAAATGTGACAAGTGTGGTAAAGAATATAGACACAAAGCAAATCTAAACCGTCACAGAAGATATGAATGTGATGGAATATCGCATTTTGTTTGCCATTTTTGTAAAAAGCGTTATACTCAAAAATCTAGTCTTAAACATCATATTTATAGCAGCCATTCAGTATTTTTCTCTACATAAAGTACATATTCTATAAAAATAAAAAATGCTACTTCAAGATTCTGAATAAATCTTTTAAAATATACACTATTGTTTCACTGTTACTCATCTCAAAATTATAATTATAATTCTTGTATAATTGTAGTTTATTTGCTTAAGTCATAGTTTTCCACTAATTAACATTTGTACTTGCATATTATACCTATGCTTTAGGCAACCCCCTATTTATTAATTGTAAAATCCGAAACATTGCACTGCTTCAACTATCGTTCCATGGGTGCCAATTATCGTTATTCAGATGACAACTAAGACACGTACTTTTCTCCTAAATGGATTGGTCACTAGAAAAAAATTCAAAACGTTGAGAACGTGTCCTTTGCACATTACTGTGTCCGTATAATTGTTATACATATGTATGTACATATGTCGATCATCCGAAAAATTGGACATCCAACAACAAAATAACCAACCTTACTAAGGAATTTATATGTTGGAAAGAAAAGTTATGTGGAACATCAACAATATTATTAGATATAACAGTCATATTGTGACCATTAACTGGAACTAGCGAGTGCATTCAATAGAATCCCAAACAGAGGAGCCAGAACATATTGGGCTGTTACGTACTATTTGTGTACGAGACAAGATTCTTAATAGAAGATTCTTTTTACGGTTTGTCTTCTTCATAGTTACTAACTAGTAAGATGTTGCAAAAATGTGTTGACGAGGTTGGCTCTAAACCCACTAGTAAACACTAGTTAATTTTTTTTTGTTATTAACAGTGAGTACCGTTACATGTAAACATGAACTATTTGACAACATTATCCACTAGAGATGCATTAATAGCAAATACAGACTAGCATTTTGCCAGTCGTATTGGAGAATTTTACCGACAGCCTTGGTGTCCATGAATATCGACAATAGATTCATAATTGTTGACAAACTTGATTAACTGCCAGATTTTATTGTTGTAACTACTTTCAGCAAATAAAGTGCCTGGTTTCATAATTTATTTATTTTTATATTACATCATTTTTGCGTCAATTCAAAAGGAGCTGCACCTTTCAAGCAAAATCGACGATGATATGGAATACTTTCAAGATTCGAGTGTATCTTATGAGCACTTCAGGGTTACTACTAAAACTAAAGTAATAGAAGACACAAAAATCAATAAATAAAAGTAC
>SMLS01069189.1:0-13079 GCA_004785975.1 Popillia japonica
CTTTCCCATATTGTTGGTGCTGTTGATGATTGAGATTAAAAATAGTGTTGCTTTCGTTAAGTGTCCTTGACACCGAAGGACACTATTTTGCCCGAGATTTTTCTTGATTTGTCATTTTACCTAATAATACCGAGAAATCGGTGTAAAGCGAACCTCTCCTTGGTGAAGGTATCGTCTTTTATCCATGCGTGTGTCCCAGTTATCCAATGGATTTTTCGTCAGATTTTGGCTGATGTATTCTTTGTTTCTGGATGCTCGGAGTGTTCTCTCCTCCTGCCTGACGCAAGTGAGCTTATTGCCGTTCATTGAGACATACAAATCTAGAGACAGGTTTGTTGGGCTGAGTGACTGTCATGGTTAGGTAATACATAAATTGTGATTATTATTTGGCACTCTTAAAGAGGATAAGCAGATGGCTCGCTTAACATTGTTGTAGGCAGCGGTTACGTTAGCGTTGTCTTGGTTGTTTCTGGTTGTTACAACTCATGTACTTCGCGGTTAGGGCCGCTCTGACAAGATGATTTTGCATTCTGTGAACAAGTGCATAAACGGATGTGTGGAACAGTCGATGATGCCTAATGAGTTTCCTGGTCCGAGTTAGATGAGGTGTTTTCTGGGTTCCTTCTGGCTTCCAACGCTCACGCAGGATACATTCTTACCAAACATTGTCGTTTTCTGTAACTACGATGATTGCGGGCTGCGATCTGATTTTCGTTTTCTCTCGTCAATGATGATATTAGAATAGAATACGAAAGTACGAAATTATGCTTCAAAATTCCAGTACAGCACGGGTATGTATGGCTGGCACCTTTTGCAATTACTATAGTATTAACGCTTTATACTCCAGATAATAATAAGCAGATGAAAATGCCTGTCCTTTAATGAAAGTTCTTTATTCAAAAATGTCTAATTTCTGTCTGTGGATACAGACTTTATCAAGACAAATGATGTCAGGCCTTTTCATCTGCCTATAATTATCTGGAGTATAAAACGTTAATACTATAGTAGTTACCAGTGCTCCGTTACTGTCTTCCAAACCTTTTGCAATGTCCGAACATTTCTTTATTATTAACTAATCCTGATTAAGAAGCTGTAAAAATTTATTTTTTTAGCATAATTAAATGGATTGCAGTTGGACGGTCATCCATTCAACATTCACGTTTTTGTTAATTCTGTTGGTAATGGTTGCTTGAAGTTAATTAAATTAGTTTAGATTCTTTCTTTGGAGAATAACTAAACTGTAATTGTAAGAATTTAAAATTATATCTATTGTATAGGCTTTGTTACTAGTGAATACTGTGTTCATTAATATAATTATATCTAGATTCTCAGGTAGAAAATTTATATCGAATAACATCATTATAATTGACTAATTACATAGCTTCAAAATATGGTACTACAGTATATAAGTATATAGGATTATCAAATTACGACCATAATACATTGAAAATTCTACATTGAAACAGACATTAATCAGATTTATATTAACACATCATTAATCGGTATTTTAAAACACTAATACATTATATTTATAGCCAGTCCGTTTGATAAGTACACTATTCATATCTAACGAAACAAATAAATCGCCTTGCATTATTGGCTAATTGGGTACTTACAGGGACGGACATAATCTATACACTACAGCAGGCTGTATACTCTAAAGTGTATCTATGTATGTATGTATCTCTCCGAGAAACGAAAGTCATAAATGCCGTTCGCCAGCATTTTCCGTATAATTAAGACATTTTTCATATTGTAAGAACACCAACTCCAACCGGATGATTACTACGAATAACTCTTTGGAATTAAATTTCCACAAGGCGTACACAATCGCGTAGCAGCGACCGACGGCTTAGCGTGCTGGTACTCTTTCTAGCAGTTGTAACCAGTAATAATAATTAACGAAAGATAAACTGCAGTCGATTTAATTGCTACGACCATAATAGGGAACGGTACGTTCATATATCCAGTACTATAGAGTGGCCCCTGTGGCAGCAAAATGCTGTGCTCTGAAATAGATAGTTGTGCTTGGTGCGATATATACACAACGAGCAATTTGAAGCGTGAATTGTGGCGACGATTAAAAGCCAGCATAATTGGTATAAGTCGCGCGGAGCAAGGAAGTATATATGTACATATTTCGAAAATAACATTAGAGACGTACAGAGCACCATGATTAATCGCAGTAAAAACAGATGAAGAAATGAAAGCAATAAATTGGATATTACGTTGAGAAAACATTAATTACTCTTGTCAAAAGATTGCTAGGAATCGATTACGACTCCAGGACATTTCAGGATGTAGACCTTCAGCACACGTTAAGGATACCCGCAAATGCAGTACACATCTAAATAATTTGCACAGAAATCTTTCTTAATTCAAGTAGAGGTGATCACATGCAATGATAGATGCATTAGCATGAGTAAATCTTCTCTAGTCATATTCAGTACCGTTTTTACAATCCGATAGAGAACAGACTGAAATGTCTTTACAACTTAACTCAGTTTTGCCTACATATTTTTTGGTAAGTGAAAATATTTTTAATATTTTGATTCTAATTATGTATTTATTGATATCTACTGTACAACCGATCAAATTATGTTTATGAGGCCAATTATACTTACAAAAAAATATACGTATAATAATGTACATATACATATGTATAATATACTGGCATAAGTTATCTAATTACAAGCAAATCTTCTAAGTTGTATCTTTAAAATAACAAAAATTTTGTGATGTGTTTCGTATAGATATTTATGGATCTGTTATTGCAACATTGTCGTCTCGTAATATTACATACAGTTATAATTACAGTCAGTTTTACTAGTAAAACCGTAGCACTGGGGTTCAGCAAGAGAACGCTAAGTAACGTCATTCATTACGCGATTCCCCAACTCTCCGAGCATTATCCGACATTAAGCTTAATCGCTCCAAGTATTCCAAAAGCGCCCGTAATTAATGCAGTATACATGTCGTTAACATTCTCCCGGTTATACCGGAGAAATGTAGAGACCGTCAGTATGCATCCAGTATATATTGTATAGCTATATATGTTGTATACATACATACGTATATAAAATGAGACGACTACAACCACACTATAGTCAAAATATGAACGTATCAGTTTAAAATATACTTTATATGTTGAAACCATTCTCTTTTTCATTGCTATTCAACTAATAAATGGTATAAATAATATGTTCATGTTTCAACTTTTTGAAATAAAACTTTGACAGAAAGCTGCTTCCATATTTAGGTGAAAAATCGCTCTTAAAAACACATTATATGAAGGTTTTAGTAAAGAAGGAGGTACTGTAATAATCGTAAAGCCATTTAACTATGACGGAGTATCATTGACAATAATTTTTTTCTGTTTTTCTCTACTTAACAATTAGCTGAAAATAGATAACTTACCTAAGGTAGCGATCTCCATCCTATTCTAGGTCGTATTTTCAGTAAACGCGACAACTCCTCAATATCCACTGATCTGAAAAAATATATTGTATAATTTTTATGAAGCTCATCCATATAAAGTTGTGTTCTTCAAGCACATGATACATTATAGTGACTATATGATTGCAAAGCCTTAGTAAGCGCTTAGACAATAAGTTCAGATTCAGACAATTTTACAGTTATCTTACAATTAGTCCAATCGTGTTAGTTGCCTATTGTCTCGGTAAGACTCACCATGCTCTAGCTGAATTATTTGCACCAAAACTGCTCTTTTTACAGCATCCTCTGACATGTTTCATATCTTTCAAAAATCTTCCATAAATTATGGTGTTTGTATTTTACCAATTACGCACAAATATTTAAGGAACTTACTCTTACATATGATTATCGGATAAATTTGAAAAGGTCCGGAGAGTACACCTCGCAAGCATAGGTAAATTATGTGTGACTTGTGTATCGTTATTGTTCGTATAGGTAATACGACTCTGCATTAGCAATCAGTTGTGTGAAGGTGTATGGGGCGAAATTACTTTCCAAATTTCAAATATTTTTAGTATTAATTGTGGAGAAATAGTGCATGCAGTCTAAAAATAAACTAAAAAAGCAGAAACAAGAAGGTAGGACTAAATTGATAAATAAAGATAAACCTAGCGAAAAATTCGAGTCTTTGAGGCGTCGAACTGGACAAGCGGATGAGAAGCACTTCTACGTTATATGGCAGTGCTGTCATTAGTACCATGGCAACTTTTTTCTAAAACGCATATAACTTCAGTCCTTGTGACAAAAAAGGCACACTTATGGATGTATGTATATCAAATCCTATTCTATCAGACGTTTAAATTGATTATTGATTATGATTATTTAGCAAGGGTAATATGGCAACTTATGCTAGGGAATATGGCACCATGTATTTCTTATATAATATAAACTCAAACGACAGAAACATTTACATTATTATTATTACTATTACTATTACTTTACAGTTACATGCAAACAATTTACGGAAACAAGAACACAAAATAAATCCTAAGCTGTTAAATTCAGGATTGGCACTAGGGTACAAAACTTTTTTTGAAATATATAAATGGGGTCTGTAATCTTCGCAACAAATTTCAGATGGATTACATATTTCGTAAACGCAACTTAAGGATGCCACGCGTTGTCGCCAATCGCTTTTAGAGCCATTTGTAGAGTGGCGCATATTTCCCCTACATTGTAGTTCATGCTTAAAAAAATCGTTGCACATAATTGAGCATACATGGATGCGCCATTTCAAAATCAAAAGTTAGGTTAAGAATACTAGTTTGTGTTAAATAATTAAAACCGCCAATACATACATCTATGTCATGTATACCACAATTGCATATTTGTTGAGTGAGCAGCACCTGATCTATCGGATATAAAGCAAAATACAAGACTACGCCATATTAGCCAATGAGCCATATTGCCCCATTTTACTCTACTTAATTCTAATAAATAGCAAGCAAAATAACAATTGCATACAAGAGGCAGCCATGGTCATTCTACTGAAAAGGAATCAAAGAAATCCAAAATGATTAATAACAAATATTATATTGTTTAATGGTAAGCAAATTGCGAGATAAAAACAAGAAACTGAAGAAACAGTGCGAAATAATTTATGAAAGAAAATATCGGACTAAAAAAGAAGATAGAGATGTTAAAGGGAAATGGAAAGAATGAAAAAACTGAATTGCAACAAACAATGTATCAAAACGTTTAAAAAACGAACACTAATGAGCCAAGAAAACTGAAAACTATTATGAACAAATTTGGGATTGAACATAGATATTGACGTAATAATCAAAATAGCTAATGAACTAGACGTAACAGTTTACTTATATATTGGACCTAGAACATGAGGTAACTAAAGCTAACATAATCTAAAACAAAGGAAAGTTGAGACATTTGAAAACAGCGAAAATATATATTAATGGTGGTCTAATGATAAATGGGGATGTATCTGACATAAATACAACAAAAAAAAAAAACCAGCAAAGATATAGAACTGGGAAGAGAAACACATGTAACATGTTAATAGAATTAGATAGCGATACTCTCGCAGATATGATGAATTGGTGGAGGAATTGAGAATGGTCGATGTAGATATGTTGGGTATCACGGAAACGAATAGAAAGAGAGCAAGAGAAAGAACATTGATGGTGGTTCATTGATTGTTGTATTTACAGTGGACCCAAGAAAGAAACGAGAGCCGAAGACGAATTTGCTTGCGACATTATTTTAAAAGCAGTAAAATATTTACAGAAATGGATGGAATCTCAGAAAAGATTCTGACAGTGGAATTAGATATTGGCATAGTAGTTCAATACAGTCGACTCCATTGCTTAGCAGCTTAGCCAGAAATCTTGTACTCTTGCAAATTTCTCCGGTTCGTCAAAGATTTTATTCGATGTACTTGCAGAAGATCGCCAAAGGACGTGCCCCATGAATGATAAATACCGTTTAGTTTAAATGACAAAAATCTTAAAAAACACCTAGAACATTACCAACAGTTTTATAGGATGAAAGGTACGAGAGTGTTTTACGTGTAAAGGCGAAAAAATTGCATTTTTCTTTATGTTAAAACGTAGATTAATCAGTTTAGACCATATCACTAGTATGTTGGTGTTGTTTTGTAGATCATTCTGGCTAAAAATACTAGAATACAATTTAATATCATCCGCATAAGTCAGAACAGCACACTACTGTAAAAATTGGTTTCATTTAAAACTGATTTAAAATTACTGAATTTGTAGTAAAATGAAGACAATTTAGGTAGAAATTATTCTGTTCATAAATTTTTCTGTAGATTTTTTTTATAATAAACTACTACCAAATACGTTACGATTTAAAAATTCAAAACCTCCGAACGCATTTTATTGAATTACTGTAATTAATCAAAGTAGAATAAATTTCGCTCTGTCAGCTTTCTTTTTATTTTATACTACGATCTTTCAGTTTTTAATCCATCAAAGTAGAAAAGGAGCCTCACTTATTATCCGATGTTATGTTATAAAGCTCAGTACAACACTGTTGAGGAAAGGAGTAAGGATATGAATATAAATCTTCCCTATATATTTAACATCGGCAACATAAGCCACGGCAAGCGTTCGACGCCAAAGCTATTACAGCACCACCGCGTCTTATCTTAATTAGATCGCTTCCAGAATGAAAAGAATCCATATTTTCGATTTAATTTGAACTAATTTACATCCTTAAATTGAAAATTCTTCCCTTTCTTCGTTTTATGTATATATAATGTATACATACGTATATGTACATATACATATAGAAAGAAAAATCAAAATGGAGCGACTAGGCCTATGAAATTGACACTGATTCTATTAGTGTAAAAAAGTACAGTATATTTAAGTTGTGCTAAGCGAGCCTGCAGCCAAGTACTCTCGAACTTCAAGCTTGTGTTGCTAGAACAGAGGTATGCATGAATCTCTTCTAACTAATTCGCGTTATTAAAAAATGAAATTGCAGATGCGAGTCAATCATCCAATTATATTGCTAAATTGGTGTATAGAGTAAAGTAATTGTTTTGTTTGTATGTTGGTATATATTAAAACAATAATTACAAATGAATGTTCAACTGTAATCACTAAACATTTAAGGAACTCCAAGATTGTATTTCTGGAAAGTATGGAGAATTATTGTAAAGATATTGTTTAATTTGTAAAATTTATTTTAGATTGAGAATGCAGACATAGAAGATAAACACTGTCAGCGAATATGAGTTTGTTGAAAAGAAACATTCACATATATTTATCTGCCAATCTTCACCAAGTACCTACTCTATGTAGTGTCAGTTCATCAACTCGGTAATCCAAGATAATCTAGTCGGGTCCTACAGGTTCGTCTTTTTTATTTTTTAATTTTCGAACCACACATTTAAAGCTCTTTCAGTTTCTTCTAGTTTAATATCCCGTATTGTAAAACACTTCTTTGTAGCGGTTGGAGCTCTTTGGATAACACGTATCTTTCCTTCACTCTTCTTAATTTCTCGCACGCTTGATTCGTCCATGCCATATCTAGTAACTGACGCAACATTCACTATTTTTCAATTTATCCAATCACTCAATCGTTTTAAATAACGTTAAATCCATTCTCAATATTTTCACAACACCACTGCTAGAAGAAGATCTTGTAAACACTAGCGCAATGAATAAAGTAAATGTCAATGAAATATTCAGGCTATAGAGGTCAATACAAGTTTAAACATTCACTCTCATAGTAAGATATTTGCCTAGCAGCTAATTTCGCGAGTAGTTTAGTCGGTAATTCCCCCGATATTGCCTTCGTTACCATTTACGTGATATTAGTTATGCTTACGACCAGAAATTTTTTGAGTAACAATTTATCAGACTTTAATATCGAGTAACCGTTTGTTTAAAAGATTGATCCTAAAGATGGTAGGATTGTATGACGAATTATTTCTTTACACAACCAAAAGTTATTCAGCATCAATATCAAAAAGCTTGTTTTGATCTACATCATATACCTATTCGATTTATCAAGTTTGTGATTTCGTAAATGATTTATATCAGTTTGTATATCAAACCAATTGATAAAAAGCCCACGGATAAAGAGCAACGACTGTATTACTAACGAACATTGAATCAATCATTTGCACCATACTGCAGGCGGCCTACAACCTAAGTTTCATGTCATTACTTCTTTCAGTTTAAAACCTATCTGACCCGTAGGCAACATTTAAAACGTTCAATAAAGAGAACTAGGTATGTATGTACATACATATATCACTATTACTGCACGCATAAGTAAGTGTAGGTATATAACGTTCGATATAGTCCGGCGCAGGGCACTCGTAAACGAAATCATTAAAATTAATATGCTTATCATAATCGCAAACTTTTATAAATTTGCCTACCTAAATGGCAACACTTTCCTGGTACTCATCCTCAAAATTTGCTACTCATCTTCAAAATTCGGAACATACAATATATGTATGTGTGACGCTACTAGTTAGCTAGGATTAAAACTTTCGTAAGACACAACATTATCATAAAGCTGTAATGTAATTGTATGATTGATACTGTATTTTATCATACAGAAATACATATGTATGTAGTAGGGTCATTCCTCATAAAGGTTACTAGATATACAATATTATTACTTACTTATGTAGATTGAACGAGCTTAGAAGATAAATAAACATTTCAACTATTTTTGTTTTAAATTGATACCAGTGAAATTACACTGTAACCAAAATTTGCGAACCGCAATGTATACATGTATGTATGTATTTAGTTCGTACAGACATACATATGTATGTACGCGCGACTACTTCAAATTACATGCTACAGTAGTAATTTAAATTGTTTCTCGATGATCGTAAAAGTCACAATTATTTGCATGCTAATAACTTGTTATTCAGTAGAGAGTCAACTTAAGCGTTAAATTGGTTGTCAATAGAGATGATTTTCGTTACGTTTCCCGTCAGCTATTAATATACATATTCATAAGCATCAGATACATTTACGGTGTCTCCGCGACTCACTGCAGTTAGGTATTCTCGTATATTTGATAGGCAAAAATGTTTGACTAATTGGATACGGTTTTTCCGTTTATCGTTATTTCACGGGTGCGGTATAAAAAACGTATGTAGTTCATTGGTATCTGCAAGGATTTTGCCGAAAACTTCGCGCACCTCTCCTCTTCCATATGACGGTTTTTTTGCAAAAATATTCGACTGATTAGATATCTGGGCAAACCATCTTGCCCAAGAAAAAAAATTGTAATAATATCCACTGCTATAGTATTTTCTTACAATTGGTATATACATACGTATATATCGGTATTAATCTGCAAAATGTCTTATACAGATAACAACATATTTTAATTGGGTCGCGTAAGCAATATTAGACTAGGCAAACAGAGCTAAAATCAGCAGTGGCGACGTTGGATGCAGTTTGTCATTGGCGCTACGTTTGGCGGCTGGCTAAGTCTCGCATTACCGCCAATGTTCGTTCAAAATTGAAATCAATTTACCATGAACAATTTAGATAAACATATGATAGTTAATTCATATTATAATAACATCGAAAACGTACTTGACCATTAGCAAATTATTACTTTCAATGTATCTACACTATTGCATATACGCGATCGATGTTTGACTACTAACACCCGGTATCGACGATATCACCATCATGGTCTGCGGTAGGTTTCAGGGCGTAGTATCCGCAAGGATACAAGTCTCGTTCTGACTCGTGGAGAGGTGGTGTCAAAGGGAAGAACTTAATGTCAACCCCAAAAAAAAACGCTGGTCCCGTTCTCTTGGAGAAGGAAATTGTCCGAACTCCGGTGCCCGACCATCTTCGCCTCCAGGATATCAATATCCGGCGAGGCGAAATACCTAGGTGTAATTTTGGACGCCAAGACGCCGACCGATGAGATCCTTCTGGGCCTGCAGTGCAATGTTCGGCAAAACGTAGGGGCTGAAACTTGAAATGGTGCATTGGCTGTCCACGAAGGTCATAACACCCTCCATAACTTACGCTTCGCTGGTCTGGTGGCACAAAGCCAGCCTAGGGTATGCTGTAAGTAGCCTGAGCAAGGTTCAGAGGATTGCCTGCCTGGGCGAAATTATAGCCATTTAGACGTGTGCGGACGGAACTTTAACTTCCTCGCATGGAAATGATTCGGTGGAAATTTTATCGGACATCCAGGGCGCCCTCAAAGCTACACAAGCTGTCACATTTGATTCCGAGGTGGTATTAAATTGTCAAAGGAAACTGAAACAACTGACGCAACTTCACAGCGTTACGCTGAGATGGGTGCCGGGCCACCCTGAGATCAGGGGGAATGAAATTGCTGACGGGTTAGCCAGAGCAGCCAGTGAACGCCTACACATAGGTCCGGAACCGACGTGTGGGAGTTCCTATGGTTGCATCACACCATTTCGTCAGAATTCAGCTGCTGCCAGGCACTGGCCCCACTGAAAGTGACACTGAATGAGACACTGCAAAATTCTGGGTGTTCATCCGTACCAAGACAGACTCCGTAAAGCCGTCTCTATGAGCAGGCCCAAGTTAAGGATGCTAACAGGCATCCTGACTGGACAGTGCAAACTGAACAAACACCTGTTTCGCATGGGCTTAGCAAACTCTGCCCAGTGTAGAAGTTGCAGAGACGCGGAGGAAACTCCCGTGCATCTCCTTTCCGACTGCGCCGCATGGAACGTAGAAAGGGGGAGCTACTTTGGGATTGCGAGATTGGACGAACTCGAACTAGAGAAATGAACTCTCGACTAGCTCGTACAGTTCTTCTTACAGGTGCAACTGGGTTGGAAGGAACGACATGGAGGCACACTAGGCCTTTCTGGCCGAGCGGCCGTATGTGTTTACTCGCCCACGGAAGAAAAAGAACAAAAACACCACTTATGACACTTTTGCAAATACTCAGTATAACTTCAAGACCATAACAGATATAATAGTGCTCTCCGGGACTTTTTTCTAGAAAATTTCATGCGCTACAAAATGATCTTACTGTAAGTACTGAGCTTGCGCGGTTAATAGTTGTGTTATTACTTCCAGGCACTGAAATAAGTATTATACTGCTTTTATGTTTAGTTTGTTGGCAATTGCCTTCTTTACGCTAGTTAATTATACTGCCAATGGAGATTTCGAAGTGTTGCAAGGCCAAGCACCTATAAAACGCGCATAAATAGAGTCTTTCACTAATCCCGTTAATTGAAAGGTTTACGAAACCTATTCAATTTTGAAATTCTTTGATGTGTATTTGGTTGTACTGGCTGTTTTGTTTTAAAACATTTTAAGCCAAATCTGACTTTTGCTTATACAGTGCTTTCATTTAATACCAAAACCCACGTGACCTCTTTTATATATGCAACCTATTTAACAGTATGGTAATACATATGAAAAATAAAATTTCCCGAGAAACTTTTATTTACATATTGACAAATAAAATTTTGCAGGTTAGGTTTATATTGTAAATAATCACAATTAAGTAACAGAAAATAGTTATAATAAATGTTGAAAGTGGTTTCAGTGGTTATATAAACAAATATTTACGCGGCGTTTTAAATTCTCAAATACATTTTGCAGTTCTTCTATGGTGATGTTACTTATCTCTTCTCGTATAGCTGCTTGAAATTCTAAATTATGTCATCCATTTCTGAAGACTTTATTGTTTAAATTGCTGAACAAATAAAAATCTAATGGTATCAGGTCTAGAGAGCGTGGAGGCCATAAGTTTTCGCTTATCAGTTTATCATCAAAAAATTGTCTAAGATGTTCCTTCGTATCTAGCTCTATGTGCGGGGCATTATCTTGTTGAAAGAACCCTTGTTGTAGCTCATCATCGTGTACATAGTTGTGATATGAATTACAATTATTGTGCTAGAAACTTACCAAGCACACACGGTCCTGGTAGTTAAAAAAAAACTATGTGAAGTGAAAGCTCTGTACAAGATGTAGTGCTACATCAAATGAAATAAACTTTCTAGTATCTCTAGTCACTCCATTCCAAAATTCAATTGTTTCTAAAAAACTTACGATTCTTATGTATTGAAAATACTGTATCTATGTGACGCTCTAACTTTCCAGATTTGTTTTTGATATCTTACGCGTTAATTTTTGCTAAAAAACTGCAGTGTTGTAGACTGACATATTTAGCATGATGCAAATTTTCGTACATTCTATTCCGGCACAATAGTTTATATCATTCCCAAACGGGCTAGTTACTTTTATTTCCCATGCTTATGCATTGGAACGAAGTGTGTGAATACCCATCTGCTCAGATAATGCACCGACGTGCATGATATTATATATTCCGTACGGACGAGGACGTTTCCTGATTTAAGTCTAGCTAGTCTGTTTTAAGTTTGATAATATGTGTTAGGTAGCTGTCTGTAGTTGCCTGCCTTATCAATCTCACATTAATGGCAATCTCATCTACTCTAACTGTATCAACTTCCAGCATTACGTGGTAGAAAGGTTCAGAGTAAGCTCTGTTCCCAACGATTCTGTTATGTAGATTATTCCTAGGACTATTTTACGCAGTTATGTATATGTTTCTAAAATCAGCAGAGTAACACATTGCCCTTATCTTATGATGTTGGTATTGACTACTACAATAATGAGTTACCTTCTGACTAAAGCCAGAACTCAGTCCAGTCTGTAAAACTCGTCGCATCGTGTAACTTTTGATATTTTGGCCTTGTACAACAATATAGAAAGGCTAGTAGCCTTCTATGGTGTTGTTTGTATACCTATAAGGAGTTGATTTCTGTGTTGAATTTTATCACTATGGCTTGCTAACAATGGCTTCTCTGTACCCTGTTATCGCAGCTCGATGCTCAGTGCTGGTGGAAGAAGAACTGGAAGCGATTTTGTAGTAAGTTAGGAAGGCGTTTGAGGGCTGATATTTTTGGCAGAGGCAGCGGTGACTGTTTGGAAGAAGAACAAAGCCGTGGAAGTTTGTTGTAAGGGGCGATAGTGTAATACGGGTGTTTGAAGTTATATGGGGTGCCCTCTATGGTTTTTGGTTGAATGGAATTTGTGTTGACCATCTGTGTTTTCTTCTTGGTGTGGGTATAAGCCAGCTATGTGGGG
>SMLS01069192.1:0-62393 GCA_004785975.1 Popillia japonica
ACGCAATCTAAGAGACCCTTCGATAACTACATATAAAGAAATATGTAAACAAGGATACATAATTACAAAATAATTTTTAGAGAGACTTATAACTTTAGCTAAAACGTACTGCCTATTATGAACTGGATAAAGTGATTAATTAATCACTTTGACCGTAACATATACATTTTTTTTACCAGTATGACGGACACCGAGACGACTTGTCAAGGCAGTTGGGCTTTGTGAAAAGATTTGCTACAAAGCTTAGGGGACAAAGACGCCATCTCAAAACTCAATCGCAACGCCATCAAATGGTAAAGCGATGGCTCCCAAAAATAAAGATGCGTACAGCTCAACATTGATAGAAGCTACGAAAGGCAAAAGATTACAATAATATCCTATAGTCAAGCAGCCGTCAGGGTAGTTAACTCAAATATTATCAGCTTCAAGATGGTTTGGGAGTGTCTAGACAAACTAAATGAGTTAAGCAAGAGGAACAAGTTAGCTCTACTTGGGTTCCGGGACACACAAAGTTTCTACGAGATAAGTTACAGTGTAACACTGGAGAAGCTTGAAAGCGAAATGAGGCCAACTAAAACTCTTCTAGGCACATAACCTACATAGATCTTCAGCACTCATTAACGTTAGCAAAACCAACATTCGTATATATTAATCCTATCAGCCCACTACAAACTGTATAGGCGCCTAAGTAGACTTAGAGTAAGAAAGGAAGCCAAATGTAAATTTTGTGGGACAGAGGATGAAACATCCATCCATCTACTCTCATACTATTCTGCACTGTGCAACTCAAGGGGCTTGCACCTAGGAGGACGTGAAACTGAAAAGAGAGAATTACTTAATCTCGGACCTTCCGTACATACTATAATGGCCCCAAAAACTGACCGCTGCGATAATAAAACGCTTTTGATTTATTACAACGAATACTTAATTCAGGTGTAACAAAAATTCTACCAAATTTATTCCTGAAACGTAGAAATTTACATCTGCAGCAATATTACAGGCTAGATCATGGAAACATAAAATAATACAAGAAATAAAAGTATGACTACATAATCCAAGCCAACATAAATTTAAATTGCTCAATTAAAGTGTATACGTAACGCATTAACACCGTTCTCAGTAAATATAAATTAAAATCCATTTGACTCAATTGATTTTTGATTGCAATAATAGAATAGGCGTAAAATTGGGATCATAAAATGTGAATGTTTATCGAAGGGAAATGTACGCAATGCTGTCAGCAAATTGATATCGTACTCGTAATGTATTCTATTCCAAATAGAGCGATAATAGCAACATAAAAGTTTAATTGGAAAAAAACTAGGATGATACTGCCTATTAATCTTATATGTCTCATTGATTAACTTCGATCTTTGGTTTGTTCAATAAAATGGACCAGTTTTGATAAATATCTCACGTATTAAAAATATTAATTTGCACCAACTTACGCAATATAACTAGCAGTAAGCTTAAACCTAAAGCTTTGTAACTATGTTCAAAAATTGGAATAATTTATTCGGTAACACGATTATGTTTTTATTATACATACATCCGCTTCGTTAGCGTAAAATGGTATATAGAACTGTACAGCTAGGTATGTATGTATACATATATTTTAATATTATTTGTTACCTATTTCATATCAAATTATTTTGTATGTTTATTCACTTCGAGATTTGTGTTGTATCTGCATATGACAGGAGAAACTCTGGATCATGTTTGAAATTACAACACATTTAATCAATGTTACCTACTAAAAATTCTAACCCTAGTAAATAAAGCTTCATTTGTGAATTAGTGTTAATAAAGGAAATTAGCCTTGGGCAATCGCTTCCACTATGTAAAAATGTAATATTTATTTACGTTTCAGACATATAACATACATACATATAAATATTGTCCAAAAAATCTGTTCCTAATAAGATATTTTAATTTATTTTTCTAGAAACAAATTGACATAAAGTAGTTACAATCACTATATTAGAAGCATCAAAATTGGTATCTAATCTGTTTTATTACTTCTATAACATATATAAAATGTTATTTCCGTTAAAAGTTAGAAGAAAATCACTCTAATTGCGGTTACTTAAGTTTCAAGAAGGATTTGATTACATTATCCATTTATTTCTTATCTAAGTATTAGTGTAGAGTTACGAAAGTAATACTTTATTATCGGCATCCTATTTGTAACACGTTACGGCGATAATAAAGATCATCACACTTGTACGTATTTAACGATTTCATCGATCCTTTGAGCTTAATCCTATCAAAGGTTCCTACATGTTTTTCATATAGTATAGAATTTCATCAGTCCTGTGCGGCGTTTACAGAGATTAATGAGAAACCCAGGCAATTAACCAAAATTTAATTGTAATGCAGCACGCCTTCCAGTCGTTTCAATAAACAAACTAGTCCACCTACTTGCCAACGCGCCCAGATATGTAGTTCCAACGCAGTAGGAAATTTTTATTCTCCTGTTATGCCTGCATAGGCGAAATGGGTCAATTCGTACACATGCAGTCGTAGATACTACATACCTATACTTAAATATGTATTTGATGAATGTAAAAACAAGTTTGACAGCAAACGCGTTCATCGATCTACCACTAAAGAGAAATACTGCAGTGCCGCGTTAAAAAGAGATTATGGTTTCAATCATTTTGATGCTATTAGCGCTATGCAACGCTAAACATGATTTACATTATCAAAGACGTCTTTCTCCCCATATATTATGTGTGTACTTAGAAAATTGTATCAATAACTCATTGCAACTGGTATTTCTTTATCGACAGTTATTAGAACATCTACTTTTATGTAAGTGGTAATAGCCACCATATTCTAAATTTATTGATTAATAACTCAATTTCACCAATGTAAAATCTCATCTGTGACAACGCAAACATTCGTCTATCTACCTTTCGAATGTTAATGTTCCTATTCATAGAATAAAACTATATTTCCATTTCGATATTACGCTTTTCGCATTAAGATGATATAATAACGGTAATAATAATCAATTTAGAATACAATTACGTATTAATCATATGAAAACTTGGATACAAAAAAGCCTCAGATTCAGAAAAAAATATTTCCCTTTCACTTGGCGTCCATCGTCCCGAATTCTGCTGTAACAATTTTTTTGTATGCATTTGAAATTTTACTACACACACTATCTAGCTGCTAATAAACGAACGCGCCATCAATGTAAGTGAAGATTGCCCCACTGTTAGTAAGGCATGTCCTTGTTTGTATTAGTTTTAATAGTGGTCATTGTACAATTATGCATCATCTATTTTGGGGAAACATTGCAAATTGCCTTAAAGAATGGGTTTTAACTTATTAGTTTAGAGAAATAAACATTAGCTAAATAGCATAAGCAGTTCCAAACCTGACAAGTGCAATAGACAGACCATATATCGTACAGATACAATAACAAGTGTGTTGATTGCTTTTACTATGCTACGAGGATTGTTGTCCTTCCATTGAAAGTCAATGCATAGTATTTATTTATAATGTTGCAAAGTATTTCCTCCTACAGTCAATCGATTTCCGCAATTGATTGGAAACCAATCTGCCTGCCATCTTCTGGTTGTAATTTGATTATTTCATTAGAAATAAGAAGCCAGTAGATGCTAGCACTGAATCATACAGTGAATGCTCCACTATAACTATTTTTTTGGGACATTTACACCTTCACTTTTTAGATCAGCTGTGTGGGCTCGAGCATTATTTTGATGGAAAATGATCTTCCATCTTGCACGTTTTCGCCGAAAATTGGCAAATAAACCATAATGTCTATCCTTCAGTGCTACAGTGGAAACATTCCCATTCATTTCCAAAAGTATGGCGACCCTCTCTTTCCTCCAAAATTTCCACGCACAACCAGAACACCAATAGTTAGTGACGCCTCTTTGTGAAAAAGTCAACCTGATTATTGTTCCTTTTTTTTTAAATCATAGCAGTATACTCATGTTTCGATGATCCACGATCAGAGAAATCTTGTATTGATCTTTATACATGTTATGTTCTATTTATATTGAAATCGAGTTGTAGAAAATCCACCGAAGAACAAAGCTTACGGACCTCCACATATTAATGTAAAATAATTTGAATTGCTTTCACACAAATCTCTAGAGTTGGTTGAATGGATTTGATGTCTTCTTTAACCATGTACCGAATAAGACCAAGATTTTCTGTAGTTACCGGTTTTGATTTATGTAGTATCTCAAATCGATCGCTTTGTGGTAGCGAAGAAACACCTAATATTCGATTGATGGTCTTTACTACCCACACTTGAAAGTGTGTGAGTAGCAAAAAATTAATTAGGAAAATCTCAGCTCGATTTTGTGAACGATTAAATTCAAATTGTCAAACAATTTTTTGGCAAAAGATTCAGCATAGCCAGATTCATATCCAATTACCTGTGTCAAATACGTATCAATATTGGCCTCACTTGTATATGCAAGAACTTGATGAATTTGAAGATCTACATTTTCTGGTTTTCTTCTCCTAGTACAAAAAGTATGCAAGAAGATGAGGAGGTATTAAACAAAGATGGATTTTACAGCGAATAAATTTCTATACCGTACTCCTTAAGTTTAATATTCAACACAATTTTAAATATTAAGGTTAGCTGTCGACATTGCAAGCCTTTTATTAAATACAACTGTACCAGATGAAAAGTTTATAACAGTTATGCAAAGTTGGTCCGAAAGGTTTAAGGTCGTGGTCTGTGAACTTTCCCTACAAACTAATGCCGACGGTATGCACTATTATCGTTAGCGGATATCCAACAATCTATCTCATTAAGTCCATGTATTTGCGCAAGTATGTGTGCGTACGTCCACGTATTTATACATACACAGATGACTGTTTGTGTGCTTCCAGAAACATGTTGTCAAGTCCTTGGCGCAAGTGAAATCAATCTTAAATCATCCGCAAATATGTAGATATACTACTTTCATGAGGATTTAATTGAATATAATCACGGTAAGGAGTCATTCAACTTTGAACAAGATGTCGCGCATATTAAATAATATGTACTTGCTGTTTCATAATATGGTTTATTTGCACTTTATAAATACTTCATTACCTGTAGCTCTAGATTACCAAAATTTAAACTATTTTTTTGCCCACAAGTAAATGCTCCCCGACACGTCGGTATCACAAAAGAGCTAGATGATGTTTTATTAGAGAAGGTCTTTAATTTCATAGAACCCGATTCTCCGTTAGTCTTTACTGAACCTCCTTTACATATGTGTTATTCAGTCAGTCTGCAACAATGCAATTTTGTAAATTACAGAGGTTTGTTATACTTGCAAGTAATAATTACGAGATTCACAGACCAGAGTCTTAAGCGATAGGCCAAATTACATACAATTTCATTTGAATTTTCAATAGTTTTATAAGACAACGTTCAATTCATATTATTATAGTTGTTCTAATATATTTTGATTCAGTTGTAAACGGACTCCATCAAGGTATACCGACATTAAATTTCGACCTTTAATATACAGGGTGTCCGCGATATACAAAGCATGCTTTTAAGGGATGATAGCTACAACGATTTAGAAACAAAAACATATAATACACCTTGGGTCTATCTGTAAGCGTAAAGGAGAAAAAAAATTATTTCTAAAAAACCTTATTTGGTCAAACTGTACAAGAAAACTCATCCATATTGCTTCTTAAATAACCAAAAAACCATATCAAAAATTTAGAGTTGAAAATAACTGAAAACAACGATGAAAACGAATTATTTCATACTTTGAAATTGAAGCGTGGTGTCATTTCTCTTCCACCATACTGTACACGTATGCAATTAGAAGCGCAGATGCAAGCCAAGCATCATCTGTTTATACGACCTTGAACTTGTATCGTACAAAGTCAATGGCCATACGTTTTAAAATAAAGGTACCTTTGCGTTTTTTTTAATAATGTTATGACAATAAAATCGATGTTATGTTGAAGTTAGAGTGGAAAGGGCGTATTTAATAGCAGCCTCCGATCGGTAAATGAAAATTTAAGTTGAGGGAAAGTCGCATTTAATGAAAACAATGTACCTAATAATAGTGCAATTATGTTATGGCGCTTTAAGCTCTTTCGTAAAGGCTACTACAAAATTGAGTTCTTTTCTTTTATTTGTGATAAATTGGTGGTCCTAAAAAAGACTTTTTTCAGAGACAGGAGAAAATGTATTACAGGAAAGGCTCGATGTGCTGCCCATTTTCAAAAACACACGCCTGTAATCGTCGGGTAAATCTTGCACTGATCAGCTGCCGGTGTATAGTATGCGTCAAAGTTTGTGACAAGAAATAATTTTTTTTCTCGTTTACGCTTACAGATAGACCCATATGTTTTTGTTTCTAAATCGTTGTAGCTATCATCCCTTAAAAGCATGCTTTGTATATCGCGGACAGCCTGTATGTATATATATACATACATATGTATAACAACTAGAAAACGGAAAAATCGGCAGACCAATAATAGCGGTTATATAGTTGTTCAAGTTTATCAATTTATTCTTAATTGATGTATGTTGCCACAGTGTCAGTGTCTCGTAAAGCGTTGAAGTACTTAGTAATGCGGTTTAACCCAGCCTCAAGGTCTTGGATTTACAGCCTTTTCAGAAATAATTCTAGCAATGTGCCATTTTTTCAAAACGTTTATTGTTAGCTGGCTCCATTGAAGTTCATACTTCAATATCATCGCCTGTGGTCTTCGGCAGTAATTAGAATGAATATAAACGCTTCAGTTTATTATGTAATTACTGCGAACTTTATTGTTAAATTTATGTGCACAGAAACATACAAGCATTTCAACTAAAAATAAAAATAGGCTTACTGAATCTTTTAAATACTTACGAACCTGCTTGTTTTATGTGTTATTACTATTCGTGCTATAACAAATGAATGACAACTTGCCATTCATCATGCTAAAACAACCCACATATGTAACAATTACATGAATATATCGTTTACATATAGTGTGCCCACGTTTTATCATTTATCATCAATATCTGGAAGTTTTGGTTAATTAGATAGCCTTTAGAAGGATGTCTGCAGTGATGCATAATCCAACTGAGAAACTGAAAGCTGCTCAAGCTTCTATGGAAAGCTATGGAATTCAACGTCAGGACGAAACAAAAAACGGCCTCACTGTCCGGAAGAGGGGATAATATTTTCTTGAGGCAAACTACAAAATTACACGTCCACAAGAGAGGAGAAAGTTCTCATTAAATTGTCCGTCTATAATAATGAATCCGATAGAATTTTATGTCTCTCAAGTTTGATTCTGAGCTGACACAAGATATCACACGAAGCTAGAACATGTGAGAGAATATGAAAGCATCGTGTTAAGGTGGGTGCCAAACCACTCTGTGATCAGTGGTAATGAAATAGCTCACATCTTAGCAAGATAGGTTAGCGGATGACCATTCACAAATCTAGGACCAATGCCTGCGAGTTCATATGGCTGCATCAAAAAAAAAACTAAACTAACTACGTAACCCATACACTCTACTTTGGGCAAGAGCACCCAACTATGTAAGGTCTTCCGGAATTACTCACATTAAAGTACCTAGTGGAATCCGAAAGACTAAGTAGAACTGAGACAAAAGGTTAGAATTTACTAAATTAGATGTATGGATTGCGATCAACTTTACATTGGACAAATTAAAAGATCAATTGGTAATGGATATAAAGAGGATTTAGTCCATTTTCGGCTTGGAATTGTATCTTCCGCAGTAGTGGAACATCTTATTAAGAAGGGATACCATACCAAAAAAGATATTAAATTAGTAAAAGCAGGGCTTTAGAGGGTACGAGAATCTAATGAATCGACAACCGGCAATTCTAGAAATGTCCGTCTTGTTTAAAATTCTCCGAAAGTGGGAGATTCTTAATGTGATAGCGATTAGCTCAGTTTTAGGAATGAATTTGTTGCTGTTTCGTAAATACTTTGTATAAAGGATGTTATTTAAACGAATATCTTAAAAAAATTGTACTCATTAGATATTCGGTTGATAATGACGACCCACACACACGTCGTCGAAATACGTGTCCCGAATTAATTTAAAAGTTGTGGTATTTGGAGTTACCGAAATTTACCCGTATTGCATCAGTTTATTGGTTTACTAAGTGTAGTCAGCTCGTTAACATGATACGATACTTGAAACTTAAAGAAATCGTCCTGAAACCTGTCATTTGCTGTTGCATAAGTTTTTGTGTATCGCGACGATTACCACGTCATCTATATTCGTATAGTAATTACGATAATCAAAGCATCTTCCCACTTCCTTAACATATAAAAAGTATAATAATAGGTCTAGTATACTACGTTTCTATTGATTGATTAATTGGTTTTGATCAACGTAGGACGGTCTTTTAACAACCCTAACACTGCGGCCTGCAAGGCCTATTGTATTATTCCTACAGTGATTTTGTTTTACTCAAACAGGTTAGTTCTCTTGATTAGGTTTAGGAGCCTGTATGGTAAATCTTTCTCCAACGGTGATTCAAATGCTCTTTGCATAGCAATCCTTCGTTGGCTTAGTGCTGCGCATTCGAAGAGAATATGGGAGGCTGTTTCTTCCTCCTCATTGCAGAGTCTACATAAGGGTTCATCTTTGTAAATCCCCATCTTATGCAGATGACCTCTTAGACAGCCGTGTTCTGTTAGTAGACAAGTTACTTCCCTCAGCTGAATCCTGTTTAGTGCAAGTAGGTCAGCAGTTAGTCGTTATGACAGTCGTTCCATCATCCGCTTGTTGTGTCTTTGTCCAGGTACATGATTCCAGTTTGATTGGTTATTTCACAATCCACTCATTGATTGCACCATGTACTGCACTTTTTGTAATACCTAGACCTGGCTCCGGTCCAGTAAATATCATTTGGGAACCTTTCTTCGCTAGCTGGTCTGCAGCCTCATTGCCTGCTATACCCTGGTGCCCTGGCACCCACACCAAGTTGACCTTGGTGTGTTTATCCAGAACAGTTAGGTGTTGCAGACATTCCCATACTAGTTTGGATACTCATTTGATGCTAGTGCCTTTAAGGCTGCCTGACTGTCGGAAAGAATGCAAATCCTTTCTCCTCCCGGTTGGCGACGCACACCTCCAACGCACGGGTTTGTATAGCAAATATTTCTGTTTGAAATACCGTGGTGTATCTTCCAAGTGGTTCACATAGTTTGTAACCCTCGTTTTCCTCGTAAACACCAACGCCAGAGTTAGTTCCTGCTTTTGGCCCATCTGTAAACTAGTTCTGGGTTTTCAGTTTTCTCCCTTCACCATTTCTCCACTCATGTCGAAGATTGGGTTTTTGACTACTGTATCTATCTGGTGTGTCCCGACACATAGTGGGTTTTCCAGTTGTTAGTATTTTTCAGTCTGTATCGTCCCATTCTTGCCTCTCCCCTGATAAGTATATCAAGCGGAGGTATGTTTAACATGGTCTCCATTGCAGCTGTTGGAGTGCTCTTGATAGCTCCAATTACGCCAAGGCATGCCAAACCTTCGACAGATCAGCCTTCTCACGCCCCCGCGCAACCTTAGGCCACCAAACTAGGCAGCCATAAGTTATCATGGGTCTTACTACCGTAGCATACAAGCAGTAGGTCATATGCGTCTCGAGTCCCCATGTCTTCTCAACAGTTCTACGGGTTGTTAGTAACACCCTCTTCCATTTGTCTGTTATTTTCTTCAAATGGGAGTTCCAGTTCAGTTTAGAGTCCATGGTCATTCATAGGAACTTAGCCCCCTGACTGATCTGTATAACTCCATTATAAAGAGACTGTGCGCGTACGCTATCCAGTCTCCTTCTTCTGGTAAAGGGCACCAGTGCAGTTTTTGCAGGGTTTACTCCAAGATTCTCCTTCCTGCACCACCCTTTTACCATCTTTAGTGCTCTTTGCATAAGTTCAGAGATTATGCTAGTGCTCTTACCTATGATGAGTATAAGGATGTCATCAGCATATCCCTGTGTGTAGTAGCCTGCATTGTTTGGCAGGACGAGCAGCTCATCAATTACCATATCCTACACCTCCCTGGGGACACCCTCTGGAAACTAACACCTGCATCTTATCTCCTACTAGTTCTGCTTCTACCTGTCTACCATGAAGCATATTTTCTACCCACTTGCATATGGTGTTTTCTACTCCATGACTTTTAACAGCTCGTATTAGAGATTCAAATGAGGTGTTATCGAAAGCACCTTCTATGTCAAGAACTGCTGCTAGCGCAATTTCTTGGTCGTTTAAAGTGGCCCCCAACCGTGACATAAGCTGGTGCAGGGCACTCTCACAAGATTTGCCTGCTTGATATATGTACATGCTGATTAGGGTGTAGAGGCCTATCAAGAAGGTTCCCTAAGATACTTTTCAAGCAGTTTTTCCATAGTTTTCAAAATAAACGACGATAGGGTTATTGGTCTGTGTGCCTTGGCCTCAGCGTATGTACTACGCCCAGGTTTAGGGATAAACACAATCTTAGCCCTATTCCAAACTGATGGTATGTGACTCAGCGCCAGGCTGGCTTTGTAAATTCGGCAGAGCACCGGTGCTACTGTCTCTTCACCTTGCTGTAATAAGGCAGGAAAAATCTCATCAGGCCCAGGGGACTGATACGCCTCGAAGGAGTTAATCGCCCAAATGATGCTGTTGCATGTTATCGCCCTCTTAGCTAGTCGCCAGCTCTCTCGACGTTACTATTAATAACTACTATATATTAGAATAGTAATAGTAATTATTATTATTATTGATGTACTATTATGATGAGTTATCTAATGAAAAATTAAAACAAAATCCTTGACTATAATAAGTTGGGTTAGATCGTTATATTTTGACTACAGTAATGTGCTGTCACTTTGAAAAATTGATTATGGACACTCTATACATAATTAATAACTAATCAAACAAAAATTTGTTCTCCTACTATTCTAAAGTAGATTACAGTAAAATTGACCTTGATAAACTTTTAACTCCATTACATTTGTAACAAAGAAAAATAATTACTATAAAAATATTATAAATGTTTAATACATCAAAAATAATGAACCCTCTTTGATAGGTTTGACTAAATAAAACAAAACCGCAATGACTCTACTTCTAAAATTACCGCACTTTATATAATGTATTGTTCAATGCAGTTTCAATCTCGGTCATGCATAACATGTCCATAACAATAACACCATAAATAATATTACTCTGCAAATAGCTTTAACACTGGCGTCATGTCACAAGTAATGGCTGACTAATTGATCAAACGGAGCTTTTCATTCACCCGTTTTCACGGCCTACTAATTTTTGTTCTCTATGATTAATTTAAGTTTGGCAGCGTGCAGAATACGAAGGGTAGCCAATTCATTTCCGGTAGAAATTACTTCCTACGTAACAGTTAAGCCAGCCATCACTCTCTATCCAGCATGGGAACAAAACAAACGTATAAAAGGTGATGAAGTTTTGACGTTTAAATGTAGGAACAAGAAAGCAACATTAATTAAACTTTGATTTGAATATTACCATTACAAAACGCGACTTGGTTACATTGTCATAATAAAAAGTTTCTTTTCTGTAGAAATATAGGAGCTTGAAGATTTTGACGAATTTTGCGATAAATAAAAGACGCCGTTGTCTAATTTGGATTATTGAATAATCACGTACGTATTATACAAAACTAGTATTAAAATAATAATGACAAAACAAACGTGCAGTAATTTCCATAGTTCAACAAGCAGATACAATTTAGGAAATATGTAGTTGTCTTGTATTAAGCAATAAAATTCCAGACGATAAAATAAGTACAAGAAATTGGCGGCTTGCATAAATGTAATTTAGATTCTGTCGACATTAAGATTGACGAAACCACCATCAACAACTCTCTTAATTCGTTACAACACATACGTATTTGCTTCAAGCTGATAGCTATTATCAGTAATACCATTAAACGCAACTGAGCATTACTCAAGTTCAATAATTGAGAATCCTAATATGAGAAATGCTCATTCGAAAGTGATTTGACAAAGTAAGAGGATCCATTAGGTTTTATCTATCATGAAATACCGCAATACAATTTAAATTAAGACCCAGTATTAGAAATTGCATAATAATTAACCAGATGAAAGTCAAGGAAAGTTAATTTCTTGGTAATCTTACTTAAACAGGGGATCATTAAAATATAGTGCGTTAGATAACGACAAATCTTTGGCACCATTTTTCTGTTAAGCATCACAGGAATATTACAGGTGATTAGAGAAGAAAATTGTGTAACACGTAACTACAGTACGTATACGACAGAGTAAATACTACGGGAGTTAATAAGGTAGTTTTTCACGATACAATTCAAAATAACTTAGAATATAATTTCCGTGTTAATGTTTAAGAATGTGGCTTCTCTGCTTCTGCAGTAAATTTACTTTCATCTTACACAGATGCCTCAGAAGCAATATATAATTATGCATCATCCGTAATCATCAAGTACACATACATTTAGCGTTTACTTTACACTAGACGAACTATCCATTTATCTGACAAAAACTTTCTTTTAATTAAAAGTAATTGAATTGAGACATTGAATTATAGGATTTATCGCTGAAACTTTACTGCTAATTATCTGCTTTCAATTAATTAATTACTTTAATTATAACTAATGATTTACCTGTTATTTTGTAAGAAGTATCAATTTTCGCAACTTCTCTTTTCATCTTATTCTCTCTCAGATAATTATTCGTAATTGATTGGTGACTTTGAATTATATAAGTGTGGAACTTATTTCTATACGAATTCTTATGCGCAGACTTTCTGATAATACCGTGATTTCTTGGCATATGTACTCTATAAAGATTGTCGTGGACAATGTGGTGGAAATTGGAGAACCCATAATGTTTCGGATCATGTCAGAATAACGACCGAAATCAGAAACCCTATCTTTGGAGTGAGATATAATACAATGATGCCCCAACTCTCTTTCAACAAACTCTTCAAGGTTATTCTAGATTCGGATAAGTGGAGAGTGGCAAGAACAATATGATTTACATATAAGAAATATTAGCAATAGAGACATGCCACCGAAGGATAGATAATCTAGAGATCACGTGATACATATGTCTAACAGTTAGGCGGCCCTAAAAACTTTACATTTCATCATATAACCTCGAAACTTCTTTGGGAGTGCCTGAGAAACCTAAGAATCCTGGCCAAACATAACAAAATTACTTTGACATGGGTGCCGGGGAATATGTGTAAACCAGGCAAAAAACTAGCAAACAACCTGGCAACAACAGGTTCTTAACAATATTTACTGGACCAGAACTGGGTCTGGCGGTATGTCATGCAGTGGTTGAATAGATTACATAAACATATCAGGTACACTGGAACAACGTTGAAGGTCAGCAAACGGATGATGGGACAACCACCCCAGCCTTTAGCAGCAGATGTAGTGGCCCTCAACCAAGTACAGTTTACAACAGTGACAGGTCTGTTAACAGAACACCACTGTCGAAAGAAATATTTACATAGAGTTTGCATCTCTAAGAATGAGCTTATTTGAAGACTACGCAATGACGAGGAGAAGCCCGTTTACTACGTTCTTTTTGAATGCGCTTCATTGGAACGGCGGAGGCTTTCATTCTTGGAAATAATCAATCCACTAATTGGTCTACAAGAATGAGATTTGCCACACAGGCTAGTATAAAGGACTAACCCGTTTATGTAATTCACTTGGCACGGAATAATACAGCGGTGTTAAGAGGACGATGTAAAGACCTGACTCGTACCCAGGGACTAATCAAATCAACTTAAAAGTAAATGCATCACTTGACTTACATTGCCATTTAAAAATATTGATGCCGAGAAAGAGAACAGATGAGGTTTCGTTTTTCTTAATTACTTCGCAAACTCTACTTGAACAAGCCTGAAACTTCGGACATAAAGCAAATCTAGAACAATTTGGAGCAATTTCAAATATTTTCAATTTTTCTGAACTCTTTTATGAATGGACATATATATATATGTACTTATGATAGACGGCCAAAAATTTTAAACGATGTTAAGGACAACTAGAACAACCTGTAGCAAGTTTTAAAATTTTGAATTGAAAAAACCGGAGGTGAAGCGTTGGAAAAATCTAGAATGCTATTGGCTGGAACAACATAAAATAATATTGAAAATGTTGTGTTTCAAAATTAGGGGGTAGGGACCAGAGGTAACATCACGTAGACGATTCTATCATCAGTCGATTTTCTATATTCATACAATAATAATAGACTTTTTCGATGTGAAATCTAATTATTAAATGTATCCCAATGAAATGACCCTTTCGCGCCTTCAATTAAATGAAATAATACATTAAAGAGCGGATACGAATTAACTTTAGATATTAACTTTTCGTCAAAAAAAATAAGGGTTGTCGTCTACCCACAGTAATTTACATATGCCCTCCATTACTGTTATTAAGTAAATAATTGCAGAAAATTACAGTGTTTACCATTAAATTTGACCGTGCACTATTAGTACATCCAATTTGACGCCTACGTCTATCTGCACTTAACAACTGAAAATAATACGTTTACTACATGAAGACTTACTACAAATGAACAGCTGAATCATTTAAAACCGCTTCTACGTTTTCTAATTACTTCTTGAAAAGATGGATGATACGAGGCTTCTTCAACATGAAATGGAATTTATGCAGTAAAGAATCAGCAGCAATATATGTACATTAACCTCAGGTTATAACGAACATAAGTAACCTAAAATGTACGTATATTATTATAAATTGTTGTGTATAATTTTAAAAAGTTTTCTTGCGTCATTCCTGCCTTTGATTAATGTAGTTATTAGTTGATTAGTTTTTAATTATTTTGTTGCTTGTATATTGTTGTACGTAATCTTCCATTAATTAATAATAAGTATTACTGAAAATGGTACTTTACGTTAATAACTACTTATTGATTTTCATTGGTTTGAACTATTACTTAAATATTGCTGTAAGTATCAAATAATTCCTGTACTTCATGCAACAAATATCCTGTTTTTTGAAAATTTTAGGACTTTGGGAATAAATCAGAAAACTTAATAATAGTTTATTATTAATTATTATTAATTATCCTGCTGGTCTAGTATAATAGCTTTGCGAGATGTGTTAGAGAGATGTGTTGTGAGAATTTGACCTTAGAGCACACCACGGCAATGTATCGCTCAATTCAAGCGATTCTGTATACCTAACCATCAATTTAAAGTTACTGCTCTGATTGAGCTCTACTACAACAACGCTTTCGAAGACATTCATCATAGTATCTTATTTAGTGAAATAGTTTTCTGCACTAATGGATGCTTATCTGTATGGGCTGCCTCAGCGTATAAAAGAAAAAAGCAGTTTTGTCGGCAAAATTGATTTATTTTATCCAAAATAGTCCCTCTCCGCTTCAATACACTGATATGCACGACTTAATTGCATTTCTATTGAGGATTTTAGGAGGCTGGCCGGTATGGCTCTAGGATTGTTGGTACACACCTTTTGGATGGCCGGAACGTCAGCATAACGCATGAAAATGAAGTTTTCTGAAAAGACAAAAGTCGGAATAATTGGCCAATAAAATGCGATTTTTTGCCAAAAAATCGGTGATGGATGTCGATCGATGAGATCCCGCAGTATCGTGCAACAAACCTCAACTTCCTTCCTCACGCTAATCTGGCCGAATGCGACGAATACGATGCAACAACCTCCTCAGAACACCAAGATAAAATGGCGCGTTAAAGTTTGTGCCCGATGGAACGAACCGGTAATGAACAAAACACTTTGCATCGTAAAAACAAATAAGCATTGTCTACATTTTTGACTTCTCAAACCGAGATTTTTTGTATTTTGGCCTCCATTCAGAACTTTGACGCAATGTTTCTGAATTGTATTGGAAACACCACGTTTCGTCACCAGTAACAATATTGTAAAGGAAGTTTCTGTCCTTTTTGGCCTCTGTAACGATGTCCTTGCAATATTGGAGCAAATTTTGGTCGTCAGAGAACTTGTACGGTAAGTGAGTGCACACCTTCCGATAGCTCAACTGCTCGGTCAAAATGAGATAAATCATATCCTTAGACAATATCAATTCCACTTCCATAAAACGTAACGACGATTTTGGCTGAATTTTGATAAAATCACGACCTTTTTCGATGCTCTCTGGAGTAGTGACGAATTTCGGCTGGCCGACATGAAAGTCATCATTGATGTCTTCACGCACGTTCTTAAAGCACGTAAACCACTTATGAACTCTTCTTGGATTATTTTAGACAAACTGTGTAGATTACAAACAAAATTTTCTAGACCTTTAAGTGTGCTTTCCTGTATGCAAAAAGGAATAATTCTCAGAATGTTATTATTCTCCATTTGTACATCTGGCATACCCTCACTAATTTACATCCACCAATACTACATTTGTTTAAACCTGTAGCTGAGACTAAAGTCAGTTAAAATATAATTCATGGTTTTTGGGTCACACCAAATGTGCCAAAATGTCTTACCTCTCAATGATACTCAACCACAATATTTCTACTGACAAGATCAAAGATTTGACAGTAGACACTTTGATACCACTACGAAGCTGCTACTGTGTGAATCTCTAGTTCAACCTAATTTTAACATAATTGTACTTTACGGGTATAATTAGTGGGAAAAAACGCAAACGCATATGAAATTATTCTAAGAGGTTAATGAGGGGCCTTTAGAAGTTTTCAGAAGTTTCGCACAAACATGGTAGAGCCACCTCTCCCTCACTACCATGTTCAAGATTCAATAAATTATCAAAATTACTTGATTTTCCTAATTCAGATAGTTCATATTATGATGCACAATAAATATATAATAGAATTTATATTATACTTTCCGACATTATTCTCCTATTGGGATGATTAAAGCACTAAAGAAGAAACACGATACTTTAAAAACTAAATTTAACTCTAAAAATAAAATAAAAATTCCATTGCATTCTTGAGAAAGTACAGAAAGAGGTTTAGTAGAACAGATGATCTATAATGAATTAAATTTAATTGAAATAACGACTGTAAAAAAATACTGTCGGATATTTCTACTTCACAGAATAGTTTTTATTACATACAAAACAAAAGCGTGTCACATTTTATTGAGATCTGGCGCCTAACATTTTCTATAGACAATGAGCTTCAAGTTACTTCCGATTTCTTGCCTCTATTGAACGTTCATACACCCACCACATCTTCCCAGACAATAACCTACTCAAATATTTTTATTCCGCTAAACACCATTATCTAAAATTAAAGCTTTTTAAACTACTAACGTAGACTCCTATTATAAAGAACGTCATCTACTATGGCTCGTGAAAAGTTGGCCCAGAACGAAAATTTTTAAGTAAATAATATAAAAGCATTTTGCTCATTTGAAATGTATTTTTGTACCGAAATTTCAAATAAATTCGGTCTATTTCTCAAAACAATTACAAACAATTATTGTATGAGAAGAAATTCGTAAATGTGTTTTTTAAACGTCAATGATCGGTTATGGACAAAGCTTCTAATCTTCTTCTTTTTGGTGACAGAACTGGTATACTTCCTATACAAATTTATACACTAACAATGAAACATTGCAGCGGTCTAGCTTTCGTTGCAGATATACATATTTGCTAGTCAGGTACACGTTGCACATTGCATCAGATATTGGAAAATTATACAATTCCGTCTGGTTGGGCTTAACCGACAGCAGGAAGCTATTATTCCAACAATTATAACATAATAAAGTTCCCTCTAAAGCCGATATTGTGGCCACCTGATGAGTTAGTTTTATGTATTTGTTGAGAAAATGTTGTGGCATATTATTTTACAACAGAAAATATGTTCTCCTCTCTTTGCCAAACTTCCATTAGCAGTAATGTATCGATATCGAAACATAATCCAAAAAAATGTTGCACTTGATTTATAAAAGAAATATTAGATAATAAATACCAGCAACAAACATATTTCATTTCTACCCTAATACGGCCGGAATATTTCGGTGTTAAGAGCCCACACATATTTTGTGTGGTGGTGTAGGTATAGTTAAATTGTTTTTGAAACTGAATTACAGTCAAAGCAAAAAAACCGTAGGCGAAGAAAAAACTTTCGGTTAAAGCGTATGCATTTGTACAAGCGCTCGTAAATTTATATGTGAGCATACATTTGGCTGTTGAAGTGGCTAGATCCTAGGTCATATATTATGTGCACGAAATCTGTGTTACACAAAGTAAATTGAATTACATATTATATATATGATCTACAACATGTTAAGTATAGTAGAAGAGTTCCAACATTTGCCAGCAATCTTTCATTAGTTCAGTTTTGCTTGAATATTTTGTTGAAAATGGTTATTGATAGGAAAATTAAAAAACGGAAGATTACCAACCAAGCAATCTATCCGGGAAGAAACCTTCTCCACTCAGACAACGTAGAAGGAATTGCAAAGACATGTGAGACACTTGCGAAACCTCATCGAGCCAACTCCCCCCTAATAATATTATATATAACATGAGAGCTTCTCTTCCTGGCCTGGATGACTGGCTGTGTAATACATGTAAGATGTGGAGGAATATATACCACAAATATGTTTCCATCTTCTGTTTTTAATAACTCTGTATGTATTGGAAAAAACCGGTGTACCATCCAATATCAGTATGACTTTTGGCGGAAGAGAATTTTCATTTCGGTTAGTTTTAACTCTGGATATAAATTTATCGAAACACCTAAAAATTACTCAGTCATTCGATAATAATTGTCAACGGAGAATTATTTGGCTTTTATATTTTTCAATGTCTTGAGATTTTTTGATTTTTCAACAACTAATCTGATTTCATGTTTCCCGGTGCATTCGAACAGCCTAATATCCTAATAGTTAATCCTTGTCTATTTTAAAATCTAGAATAAAACTAAAGCTTCAGTCTAAAAAAGATGACAAACAAAAATTACATAAAGCACTACTGACTCTCCCTGCGGCAAATGTGTTTTAGGTATTGCTTTCCATTATAGTTATGCGATTCTCACGTTTTAAGTCGTGTTTCTTCAATAAAGCTACCAGAAATTCACTATTAAGGCATTAAGGAAAAAAGGCGCTACACAGAAGCTTCTACACTAGATAGAAGCCAGCCTGAAAAAATGGATAATTGCATGCATCAAAGCGGAAGCAGGAGATGGATGCTCACAGGATAGAGCTGCTACTCTGGTGGATGACTAAATCCAGAACCTCACTACAAAAGAATTTTGTTCACTGGGATAGGCAGACGTCATTATAATAGTCGGAGGAGCGCTTTCCAAAAGTTCTTTCAAAAGTTACATATGCGAACTTCCAAAATTGTGGTAGAAAATTGGTGCAAACAAGAGCGACTTGTCAATCAATGCTGAGTTATCACGTTGACGAGGAAAAGAATGCTAGAAGGCTTACTCCCAATAGTGTTAGGAGGCGAAAGGATTGCATATGTAAAAAAGGTAAAATAGCTTTAGGTATAGTCCGATCAAAACCTTGCATGAAACACACACATCCAGAGAAGAATCACCAAGGCGAGAGACAAAGGTTTTAAAAGAACTGAAGACTCAATTTACCAGAGACCTACTGAGTAAAGACAGGAAGACAGGCTAAATGATAGTAGGTCTGCTAGCCAGTCATTGTAGACTAAATAGGCTAGTCTATATAATATAGACCTGGACCTCTAGATTCTAGAAGGAAGAAAAAGAGATTCCAGCTCATATACTATGTCATTGCATAGAAAATTTGTGGGCAATACTAAAGGAGAAAGTATCCATTTACAACGTAAACCAAAAGAGAAAAACTCCCGTCAGCTTATGCAAGAGACTTATGAACAGTGCGCCCAAAAGAGTTCGTGCAGTAACCAAAGCACTGTGAGGTGCCATAAAATATTAAAGAATATCGTTACGACTGTTAATAAAGTTATATATACTCGTTCGCTTTTAATTTTCTTGTATAACATTCTTGAGCAATGTATACAATTGTCCATAGGTGTATGTATGAAAAACGATAATCTTCTACTAAATACTTCGTATTTTCTCAGGTCCATAATGTATCTAGCGAATTCTGGTTTGTATGTACAACCTAAGACGAAATGTTAACGGATTACAAATCTATTTGTTTATACACATACTTTCTCGTGGTAAAGTAAAACGACTGCATATATACTCAGTGCAAAAAACCGAACACACATCCAAAAATGGAAGGAAAAATTGTAAAAATCATATTTGATTTTGTCTAGCATACGTTTTATGCGCCTGCAAGTGCGCGTATATTAATGTATCTGTTGATTTTTACGAACTAGCCCATACTTCAAGTAAACACATACCCAAAACGTGCTATATTTACACTGTTGAAATATGTTTGCTAAACTGTAGAATTTTCTATTTAGTTTTATGAGCTATACATTAACGTACGTATAGAACGATGACAATTTTATTTAAACTGTTGGAAATTATATTTGCGTTGTACACACGCATATGCAATAAGAACATAGCTATAACAGATTGACTACTACATAATAATTGTGTGCCCGTCGTAAGTGAATGAATACAAGAGTAAATTTGTGTAAATAACTCTCAAATGCAAACATTAAAATTATTCAGAACGTTTCTAATACAACTTCCATAACAAATAGAGAGACTTAATATACTTACATCACACACAAATTGATTAATGTTCAGTTTTGTTTCTTGCAAAACACCAGTTACTAATTCTTCAATAATTATTACTAGATCATTTGTTCAGATCAGCATATAATGAAAGAAATGTATCCTATTGCTATAGTAATGAATGTACAAATAATATAGAATTTTAACAGCGCCATAAGATGGATTGTCTAGAAAAGTTTTTTCTTGACATTTCGCTGACCACTTTACACCAAGATACTGAGAGTATGTTCAGCGAAACGTCAAATGATAGCTTTTCTTCACATAAACATCGAAAGAATTCAACTCAATAAACAAAGGTCGTGAAAATCTACGCTCCACTACTGTACACCGGTACGTACTGGAAGATTACTCACTCGGATTTTTTTGACGCTGGAAAAATAAAAAAGTTTCAGCAATTTTTATCAAGATATAGTGTCACATAAGAGCTTCCTCTAGTGAACAAATAGATCAATGCACGAGAAACACTTTCCCCACAGAAAGAATACTGGAACTAAGTAAGATACTGGATGAAAAGCTATGGAGAGTGTTGTTGGAAGAAAGGTTGAAGGTGCCTTACGAAAACTACCAACCAAAGAGGTAAAATAAATTAGATATGAAACGTGTCGAATACTAGGTATACAAAAAGTCACTAACTGTGAACAGGAAGTTTTGCAAGACATTTGGACAAACGAAAACTTAAGTGCCGTACGAGCCGTCAAAATAAACACAACTGTAGTAATGAACAGGTCAAATCATAAAAATATATGCCAACAGATGACCACACTACTTTCGTCGGGGTTGATCGCCGCGGCTATGCGCATTACCAAAGATCTTCAAATGTGGAAACCCTGTAATACTTCTAGATCTACTACCCATGAACCAGCGAGATAGGTTGCTGGTCAACTGCAAGACTATACTGGACATTTGAGCAGGTGTATGATAAGTTTTGAACATTTATTAGAGATACTTCAGCATCTGATATTTTAGCCAGTTTCGACGTAGATTTTTCTTCATGAACAGACTAATAGACGAAACATTAGGAATCAAATAGCATCGACAGAACTATGAAAAGATCTTAGCGGGGTTGTACATTACAAGAATAACAATAAGACATTAAAGAAAACGTTAGAGAAGAAGAAAATTACCACACGGTTCCTCACTATCAAAACTATAAGACAATCATTGGTCAGGTAAAGATCAGCTGCTTCGGGTACCAAAGGCATTTACGAGCTTGAATATAATTGCCAGAGAAGTAACATCAGACAAGCAGGTGAAGCGTCTAACTCAATCAAGGAACATCGAAAAGGTACCCAACGTTGTTATAGTGAAAGCTGAATTGATAGGCAAGGCATATATTGGAAGAAGGAGGTGAAATATCTGAACCCTATTCTATTCCCTAGCCTTAATAGTCTGTAGAAACTTCGCAAGAAATAATTGCGGATGTAACCCAAAAATACTGCTCGGAATGTATTCAGCAGTAGCGAGACCAATAAACACTTATGGAGCAGTAGTTTGGGGCAAAAGAATTAACATGGTGAGTGCGAGACTCTCTCGCCACTGTCCAAAGATCTGTATGTAGCATGTGTATGCATAACTAGGGCAATGAGAACCTGTGCCACAGCAACCATTGAAGTGATATTAAACCTTGCTCCTCTCCACATTTTGATGGTGAGAACAGCAAAAAGGACCACACGCAGAATGATCGGAAAAGGATTGGCTAGGCATACACCCTAGCCTCCTGAAGTCGTACAAACCTGGGACATGCCCCGCGACGATCTGCCAAGGAGGTTCTGTTTTGTGAAAAGACTTACCGCAAGGCTTAGTACCAGAAGTGAATCGGGCAAAGACACCGTTTTGAAACTCAATATTAATGCTATCCAATGGTACACTGATGGGTACAACTGGAGTAGGGATATATGGGCCTAGAACCAAATATTCCGATAGCTTGGCATTGAGAGATGCGTCCAATTCAACATTGATAGAAGCTACAATAGATTATCATAAAGGCTGATAGTCAAGCAGCAGCCGTCAGGGGGCTGAACTCCAGTATTGTCAGCTCCAAAATGCTTTAGGAGTGCCTAGATAAACTAAACGACCTAGGCAAAAGTAACAAGGTAGCCTTTTTGTGGGTTCCGGGACACACAGGAGTGAAAGAAATCGAAATAATAAATAATCTCGCTAAGAAGGGGGCCAGAGCACCTTTTCTGGAGCCTGAACTTTTTTAGGGGATAAGTAGCAGTGGAGAAGTTTAAATGTGAAGTAGAGCAGAGAAAATCCAAATACTGGGAGAATCTCCACGGTATGAGGCAAGCTAAAACTCTTCTGGGAACATACTACCAAAGGATGTCCTCAGAATGCATTAAGCTCATCAAAACTAATATTCGTATATTGACAGTGATCCTCTCAGGCCATTGTAAACGGAACGGACACCTAAACAGGCTCGGAATAATAAAGGATGCCGAATGTGGATTTTGTGGGGAAGAGGATGAATTATCTATCAATCTACTCTCAAACTGCTCTGCATTGTGAAACTCAAGGATCTTGCACCTAGGAGCACGCGAAATTGAAGAGGGAGAACTACCTAATCAGAGGCCTTCCGACATCTTGCACTTTCTAAAAGAAATCATACTAATTGACCAGCTGTAAACACAGAGAGAATGAGGGACATAACAGATCTTTCAGGTCGCAATGTGTCATCACCTCAATACCACACATATATTGAAAGCTTTGCAGACGCCGAGCTCCTAGTATCAAAGTACTATCAAACATTGTTATTAAGTATTTACAACATCGACAATGCTGAAATGCACCAATTCTTCCAGAAGTTTACAAGTTTTAAATTCTATTAATAAACTATAGTATGCCGCTTACATCCATTGCATACACTTGACCGTGAATAGGATCTATGTATTTCTATTTTAAAATTTTAAATATGTACATACGTACTTACTTGACCCCAACTCTATTATATGTCCGCCTATTTTTCTAATTATTGTCTGGACGAGATGGTTACAAAATTAAGTACATAAGCGTTTCTTCAAACAGTTCATGTTTGCTAATGGAAGTTTGATTGGTTAAATATCGTTAAAAGACATTAATTAAATATTTCATCTCAACCGTTAATTAACAAAATAGTGTCACTGACACTCATACCATCAGGGAAAATTACATTTCAGCTATTCATTTAATTAAATATGAGAGCTACTTATTAGATCGTTTGCACGTACTACTTAAAGTACATTAAGCACCACTAGTAAAGGTTAGAATAAATAGATGTAATTTCGATCTATCCATTTAGGATTTATGCCATACGCCTCCATACTTCCTAGTATACATAGTTAGCAAGAATGTTTCTCAACAATGTTAGTCAACTAAAAGAAATTATGGGTTATAAATACAATTGCTACATTGCTAATATTATAATTGATAATAATTAGAGGTAATATAGTATGCATAAACATAACGTCACCGTAAAAGTTTCTTTCCTGGTAATCAAAGTTTATTCGAATCAATAAGGATACTGACGATACCCTCAGTTTGGAATCTATGTTCCCATTTAAAACTAGTTATTAGCAGTATTATTTTCACAAATAAAGTTCTCGTGAGTGTAATCAACTTTAGGCTGATTTCCTCATAAGATTAAAGCTAAATAAGCACATATTTGTTTGACCCTCAATTAATGCATGCTATTCCTTAATCAGAAATTATTTAACTATATTTAGCCTAGAGAAAATTATACTACTTATTAAACTCTCCTTTAATTCAATTATTTTCAAGATAGTTTATAACATACTACACTGCAAGAATTTTTTATCCTGATAATCAACGCTTATTAGAACCAATATGGAGATGGACAATTTACTCTCACTTCAGAATCAATGTTCCCGTACAAAATTAGCTATAAATGCTGTTATTATCAATATTGTAAATTTTACGCAAACTTTTGACGTACGTATTAGAACACTTACTAACCTCTTCGTTCAAAAGATGTTGCCACAGTAAAATATCCCGTACTTTAATTAAATTACTACCCCGGAAATCGTAAAGCTTGCACTTAAGTCTAAGAAAATAATACAACGCGGTGCATGTGTTTCCAATTATCTCTGTCCACGACATGCCGTCGACATCAATATTAAATTATCACTGGAAGTACGTAAATGTTTTAAAACTATTAAGCTTTTCTACATTTTTATTACTGAACGCAAATTATACTCTAACCAGCTTATAACCATTACACAGAAAATGTGAATCAAACAAGAATACAGCAATACTATAAACTGCGGAGAACTAATGTGACCTATAAAGACACTCCTAGTGTAGAAAAGCAATTTCACAGCTATAAGCATTAAATTGCTATCTTCGATTATGACTATACGGTAACAGAGACAAGCGCCAACATAATTCCTAATTAGTAGAGTTATCTTTGTGGGTAGGCCGTGTTCTTTTGGAAATAGTATAACACGATTTGCTTAGAGGTTCTAAAATTGACTTAAAATAGTTTAATGACTAGTTAAATGTTTCTAGTAAATCGTAAAGTTTTAGAGGAAGTCCTGCATGAATAAATTATCGCTACAAGGCGATGCGTCAAAGAAAATTTCCATAAAACTTCTGTGCAAAATACGATTCATATAGCGTATATGTAAGATCATACAACAAAATTGTTAGATGTATTATTAGATGATTAATGTGCAAACCTTCAAAACATTTCTTCTTATAAAGGAAGATCCCGAATTCATGACTCAAAAAACAATGAAACTCTCATTTATATAGATATGTATATGCAATGCGTTTTTGTTCTGCAAAAAAAACTAACGGTGTGAAATGGGTTGGATTTTAAAACATTAAAAATTTTGTAGTCCTGGCGTGTAATGTTGAAAATGCAATCAAGTACTCTTAACGAATGAATCTTCTTTTTGGGCACGAACTGCTATATCTAATCTAGTTCCACTCATAGATTCATTCAAAGCACTGTGAAATATGCGATAAGCGCGCACATTCTTGCGGCTGTTTTTGCAGGATGAACTTTGGCCGCTTGTGAATCTTTACAGATAACCTTAACGTGGAAAAAATGATTAAAATTTATGAAAAGCATTTGATTCCATCTGCAGGGACGTGGTTTGGGTCAGATAAAGCACGTTGGATCTTACAAGAAGACAATGACCCGAAACATGCAAGTCGTCATTGCACCTAGTGGAAACTCAAAAATGGTATTAATGTCTTGGATTAGCAGTCGCTATTGCCTGACGCCAATCCAGTTGAAAATGGTTGCGTATGTACGAAAGTAAGACTTCGCAGAAAAAGGACACATAATCTGAACCAGCTTGTTCGAGACATAAGGCCGTTGTGGAAGTTTCTACCTGCAGAATATGTCGTGCGTCTAGTAGAAAGCATGACTGAGCAATGCTGACCGATTATAAACAACAACATTAGGCGTCATACTGACAACGTTGCGTCATAGATTGGACTATAGTAAAAGTGTTTTGCAATTTTTGTTACGGTTGAATCAATACTTCTGAAATAATAGCGTCTACGCTTATTTTAAACAGACTGTATACAAAGCCTACATCAGGTCAATCTTGGATTATGGAAGTTCTTTATATAGAGATTCTCAAAATCATTTAAAAAAGACTTGATGTTATTCAGTTCAAGGCTCTTAGTTTGTGTGTAGGTGCGATGCGAAGTACTCCGGTTAAGGCTCTACAAATCAAAGCTCTAGAACCCACGCTCTTCCTAAGAACAAAGTATCTCGCAACTAAATATATCCTCAAGCTTAAAACTCATAAGTTGCCCACAATTTTGAAGAAAGTCTCTAATTTAGTATCTTTGTACATTACTAAGAAGCATTGGGAAAAGAAAAGATCGTCTATTTTAGCTGAAGCTTTCGTTAGAACGGCAGATTTTAATTCTCGTATTTTTAAGGCACTAGAGGGAGTGTTGTTCTTTTCGGCATAGAATCACAAAGTAGAGGTTCGATTTCCAGCTTATACTGGGCAGCCAGAGCATGATAAATGCCTGACTACATCGATTACACGAATTCATCAGAAATCTTTGATTATCTTCACATACGGCTTCAGAGCTGCGCTCGGCTGTGGGAGCGCTTTTTATGTTTACAACATCTCATTGAGTATTTCTTTTAAATTGGACTCCCAGACAAATGTTTTTACGACTGAAGCAATTGCAATTCTCGAAGCACTGGCTATCATGCTAATTGTGCGAACTGTGAAAAGGTTGTTATAATGACAGATTCCGCTAGTGTGCTAAAAGCTATTCATCATTGAAAGCATATGACAACTATGAATCCGATCTTGACTGACATCATAAAAGCAATAGGTAAAATGCGAGAAAAAACAGTGAAACGGAATTATTCTGGGCAAAAGGGCACAGTGGAATCGAACCAAATGGCATCGTTGACCAAGCTGCCAAAGAAAGTTACGTTAAGGCAACTCTATACAGATCGGTACTTGGTAACAACGGTAACAACAGACCGGTGCATATCCAAATTCAGCTGGGCCACCTTGGCTAGAATCAAGTTTAACCATGGTCGGTTCCTTAAACATTTATGTCAATTCTGCAAAGTGGCAACCACAGCTTACTAGCACGTCCCTCTTATCAGAATGCAATTTATGAGCTGTATCAGGCATTAGTACGCTATAGAACACCACTCCCAAGCAGTATCACCGTTCTGCTTGGTTGTAATACCAAAAATATTTGCAGACTACTCCTGGAGACGGTAATTACAATGCATTTTAAAATATAAGATAATACATTCATGTAATATCTTATCACTTCGGCATATGGGCTTGGATCCCGAATGCTTATAAAAATGTATATACGAATTTTATTTCCTAGCCTCTTAGTTAATCTCACTCAAACAAACAAGTTTTGTGTTAAAACTTTTCTCTACCTTTTAACAAGTTGTATGCAAAGACCAATTTTCATAAATCCATTTCATCCAGTCAGAGAAAAGGAATCCGCAGCACATGGCTGCATGTGATGTTCATACTTCCAAAGTTTCATAATTTTTTGAATTCCTAGGTTCGCAATATTTTTTTATTGGTAGTTTTCAAGGATTTAGTAGCAATGTTTATTATGTAAGTTGTAATAATGTTTTGTTATTTTAAGGTAACATTATATTTCGTCGTAATAGTGTAGGGTTCTGCAAGGAATAGACCTAGATCAAGGATATAGAAGAAGAAAGTTATAGCTATCAGTATAGGTATAACAGATTCATAAGTTGAAATTAAATGCGTTTCCCAATACTATTTACAGATTTCGTTTATTTTATAAAAAATCACTACAAAGTATGAGATGTATATAAGGAAGGTCAATGCTTTATTACCACAATAGTCACAATAACTCTATAATTAAGTAAAAAATTCAAAACTTCAATTGTTAACGAAAATATGCATATAAAACAACATTAAGCTAAACGAAGAGGCAAGGTCGCAAAACAACAAAACGCAAATGTTGGAATTCGTATGACCAATAAGGCCAATTAAAATCTCTATTGGCAGTGACACAGTTGTATGTGGCGATTTAATGTGCGTATGTACATGTGGAAGTATGCGTATATTATCTACACATCGCATTGATACGAATTATGCAATGAAATGAGGCCGGCCCGTTTAATAATGCAGATTACACAAAGTTCATTAAATCGCTCAGCTAATTTAAACTTAAGCGGCGTGTCCGCGACCGCAAGCATGATACACATAAATCTTATTTAATACTTTCCATAAAACTTCTTTATGGAAACTGTTGCGCAATGTGTGATCAATTAAATATAAACCAAGAGTGAAATGAAATAAAATTTAAGTGCTCATCGACGCTACTTTTTTTTATTTACATGACTGTAATATAAATGAAGATTCAAAATTCCAATAAACACATCTCAATTGAACAATTCTATTTTTAAACGTCGCACGTCGTTCTCAATGTGTATACATCGACATAAAAACGCAATATGGTTTTCAAACATTATCATCTTATCTATTAAAAGTACATATTATGTTCTCCATCACAGGAACCTGGTTATGTGGTCAGTGTTTAAAACATTTGCTACTGTAGCATTGTATGTAAAAAAAAAACATGATTCACACGCATCTAAATGACGATGATACCAAACAAATTTTCCTCAATACAATACACATAACGGAATATTAGAGATCGTACTAAACGGTTCTTTTTGGATTCTATTTAGAGAAAGATTGCAAATATTTTACTAAATCTAATATAAGACGGTAACATCGACCGAATTAAAATGTAGATCGGATATAATATAATGATTACTGATGCATTATGAAGATATTGTAGGCAGAAAGATATACAGGATGTCTACTGAATAATCTATGAAAATAAAAGAGGTTAAAGGTAATCGCATGGAAACCTAAATTCCAAAAAATGAATACTTTATGTCCACGTAGTAACGAGAAAATAATATTTTTCAATCTCAGTCCGGCCCTGTTGTTCGATCGCAAAGCATAAACGGATGGGCAACACAGGCACCCGTATTACATACAGAAAATCCAACGTCTATCAGACAATGATTTTCCTCAACGGGTTACCTGTTGCGAATGGTTTCGTCAAACAGAAACTCGTCTTCCAAATCGTCGATCCGTGATCCTGTTTACTGAGGAATACTGCTTCACAAAGAATGGTGTGCGGAATTACCATAATATGTATCACTGGGCCGATAAAACCCACAAGATATCCATCAGAGTACATCCCAACATAGGACATCAATAAATGTATGGGTCGGAATATTGGGGGATCATTTATTTGGGCCACATGTACTTTCCAAAAAATTAAACGCGGTAGATCATTTAAAGTGTCTGCAAAATACGTTACCCTATTACTTGAATGACATACCATTACATGTACGACGGTAAATGTAGTGTAATACACAACGAACCGCCTCCAGATGTTGCCCGACTTGAATGGGAACATGTAAACTAGGCATTTGCACATTGGGTAGACCGAGAAGGAACGATTCTGTGGCCAGCACGAAGTCCTGATTTAAATCTGTTGGACTTTTTCCTGTGAGGATACACGAAAAACGTTGTTTATGATCGTCGAAGGGAAATTTTAGACGTCTAGGCTCTTGGAGACTGTGTTGTCACAGCCGCCCAGCTTATGATAAGTTTTGCCGTCGCACAGAAGCGTTCATCCGGAGCTTGTGGTACTAATTGCGAACATTACTACTCTAAGTTTTTGTCCTGTTTCTCATCAAACAGTCCTCTTCAAGACTGCCACGAATTATTTGAAAAGAAAAAACTATTAACTACGATCGCGATTTGAAATAGTAAATTATTAATTACCAGATCATTAGGTAATAATATGTCGTTGTACTTTAATATTGAAAGTTTCTGTAATTAAAAAAAAACACCTGATTTCTACGAAAAAACAACAGGTCGAAATGAATAAAATCTGTAGTAAATGTACGACTTTTATATAAATAGAATATTTGTGACAAGACCACATGTGCAAAGCTGCTTCGTAAACAAATGCATTCATAGAGTACAATAAACATTTATTTACATATCATTCAACTTGATAAAGAGTATCTGTTTTTGTCTATTAGAAATTTTTGCAACGTTCCTTTTTTTCTTGTACACACATGTCAGGCCCGGATTCAACAAAATTTATTTAACAAAATTTGGTAATTATTAAAGGAAAAATTGTTTTAATATATGATAGTAATCTTTTGTATTTATCTTTCTTGTGATATCAGTGTTATACTGTTTATTTTTTCAACACTATTCATTTGACACCCTGTACAAGTAAGGCTAAGATGCATAATGTCTGATATATTTATGGACGTATAAACAAAGTATCCAAAAAGTTATAGTAGCATATTAACATACTTTTATATTTAAAGGATAATCATAATATATAATTCCTTAGGACCAGTATCTTGCACTTTCCATTATTTTATTTATTATCTGATCGCTCTAAGAAATGAAACGTAGATAATCTTCATGTTACTAATATTAAATTCCATTGTCCATGTTATACAGATAGATACAGTACTCAAATAATAGTAAAATTTGATAACAATTGTTAGAACACAGATTCAACATTATATTACATCACAAAAAAATAGCTTGGTACATACATATATACATAATATACATACATATATACAAAATATTTTCTTCATTGTATTTGATATCGCAGCTACAATCTATTTGTCCTTCTGCATCTTTATTGTAATATCTCAATTGAAATCTTACGGGTACTTACACAAAACTACAGCTGATATTGTATATTAACTTGACGGTGCATGTGTATATGTATGTACATATTGTAATGTATGCATCACGTTTACTGGTAATGCTGAAGTACATATGGGTTGATTCCACTCATATCGCCAGGAACAGAGAAGTACTTAGAAGCTCATAATGGGGCATCGTCCATACTTCTTTACACTACATTGTAGATATATCTAGTATAGTGTTCGATTTCAACTACAGTCTTCCACTACATACTATCATGATGCAGTGTCCACGAAATAGGAATAGTACATGTATAACATATGTTACGAAGGTTTTGGCAATCCCATGATGGCGCAATTATATCGCTCTTAAGACACCTGATTCGGAAATTAAGATAAAGAAGAGGCAATAGCACCTATACAGGGTGCTCGGATACTTCTCTTACAAAAAATAAAAAACCTTCATCAACCGAGCTAAGAAAACGAATGATGGAAAAAAAATGTATAAAATTTTTTAGAAACACTACCTGAGAGTCTGATGTTTTCAGGACAGCTCGACTGCTAAAGTAAATGTTCGAAGTTGCTACCGCCGACACGTATGCATAAATGAGCGCGCGGCAACAATGAATCACGCACTAGTGGTAACACGTCCTGTTCACGAATTCGCGCAATAGATTCGTAAATATTATTTCTCAAGTCATTGATAGTATTTACTTCTCTGTTGCAAACCAAGTCTTTCAAATGTCCCCAAAAAAAGAAATCTAATGGATTTAGGTCCGGAGAACGAGGTTGCCAAGCTACCGGACCTCCACGACCAATCGAAAAATCACCGAAAGTGTTATCTAGATAATGCCGCTCGTCTAAAGTGCGGCGGAGCCCCATCGTGCATAAAATACATTTGTTGGCGAATGTCTAATGGCACATCTTCTAGAAGTGGTTGCAGTTCATTTACCAAAAAGTTTAGATAACTCCCCCCGTTCAAACGAGCCGGTAATAAGAAAGGACCAATGATAAAATTGTTTATTAGACCGCACCACAAATTTATGGAAAATCGTCGCTGATGGTCAGTACGATATATCGCATGAGGGTTTTCTATTGCCCACATATGTCTGTTGTGACGTGAAAAATTTGCTTCGTCCGTAAATAGAATTTTACCTAAAAAGTTGGGATTGTCCGCATTTTGGTCGACTAACCACTGACAAAAACGCACTCGATGAGGGTAGTCGTCTTCCGAAAGATTATGCACACGCTGAAGATGAACGGGGTGAAGTTGATTTTCGCTTAAAGTTTGCCACACGGTAGACCGCGCTAAATTTACTGTACGCGCAATTTGCCTAGTGCTCATAGATGGATCATCTTCTACCATATTCAAAATTTCCTCTTCTACGTCTACATTCCTTTGATTACCACCGCCACGTCCTTGCTGAAGTTTGACGCTTCCGGTATCTCGCAATCGTTGCACTACGTTTGTGAATGTGGTTGATGCTGGCAAATGGCGATTAGGAAATAAATTGGCGTATCGTCGAGGAGCAGCTCTTGCGTTTTGTCTACATTCTCCATATGTAAGATCCATATCACTTAACTCGTTGTTTGTATAATGATAAGGCATTTTCACAAAGGTTAAACAAAAGTCACACGACATTAAGTAATAAACTGAAAATACTCATAAATTCTTATACAAATACATTTAACGGAACTATTAACTGTAAATTAATGTAAGTAGTTATACGGTAAACGAATAAAAATACTGGCAAGGAAGCACAATACATTAACCACTGCAAACTGATAGACTAATGATGTCGAAGTAGCAAGCGAGATCGAATAATCAACAGCTGTGCGTTTATAGGGATTAATGTGTAGCTCAGTAGAAAGTCGAATTCATCAATGACCTACCTCAATAGTATTGATTTCTTTTAGTGTTATCGTACTGCTGACGATATCATAAAGATCGGCTATTCACTTTTAACGCGTAAAGGCCCACCTAAAAACATTTGCTGATTCTTTAAATAATTTTTTTATGCATTTGCTAATAATTTTTATTATTTTTTTTTTGTTTTATTCTGTTTCCTATGTTATATACAACTAGTATTTCAATTTTGTAAGACAAGTATCCGAGCACCCTATATATAGGGTTGGTTTGCAGATCAATAAGAATATTTTGGTGCAAGAATTACAGACGTTGCAGGAAACAGTATTTTATGGGTGCTAATTTAATAGTAGACTGATTCATATTCCAATATTGTTGCAACTTGTAATTGTTGCAATCGTTCTGCAGCTTTGCGTCTGAAGAAACTCAAGATTGGTACATTTTTCTCCAATTTTTCTAGCCATATGTAAAACGTAAATTCTATTACTTATCTTTTACCTGCAGAAGTAAGATGACATTGGTTGCTAGTTCTGGGCTATATAGCGAATGACCCAATATATTAGTTTTGAGCATTAAAATACTAGATAAATTGCTTGCAGTAGTGTGGTCTCGAACGTTATATTGATGCAAGATAATACTTCTTCGTTGACGTTCGCGGAAATTTTGAAGAAACTCGCGCAAGCCAACTGTAGTGCACCATATCGAATTAACAGTACATCTATTCTTTAGCACCTCGCTGGAAACATGGCCAGTAATTTTAAAAGATGTAGTTATCATCTTTCTGTTTCATCGTTCTCCACAAACACATTCTGTTGAAGCCTACTCATTTTCATTATTGATGAAGTGATTATGATTCTGACGATTATTGCTTTTTCCGGAATGATAACAGCATACCCATGTTTTATCACTTATAATGATGGATAGAAAGTCATATGATTCACAGTTAAAGCAATCGGCAGCTCGAACACCGTCTTCCTTTTGAATTGAAGTCAACATAAATTACGGTCCAAATGTTTGTGTAAATTAATGTTAATTGTTTTCGCACAAATCTTCAAAGTTACTTCAATGGTTCTGGCAGTAACATACCACTACCCCTTTAATTATGTTCCAAATTTAACTGCCGTTTTTGCATTAGAAGCTCAAAAACTGCCTACCAAAGACTGATGTTCTGAAAACATTCTTAATGACTTAATCCACTTTTGTACAAAAACCCTAAGCTGGATAATAGATATATTGCTGATATTGTGCAGTTATATGCAAGGTTAACTAATAGTCTTCTAGATAGGGTTTAGAGCAGGGATAACCCCCTTAAGTTGTTTTGTTCGTTATTCATTCTATAAAATAGAAAAATTGATTGCAATTTTCAATTCTAGAAGTGTCACAAATAGGAATTTTATTGTTTAAATAATTAATCGTTGCAGACTAAGGAAAACCATAGAATTTTCCATCGGAAATCTTTAGAATAAGGAACGAATATTATCAATAATTCTGAAAATCCACTACCAGTTCAATTACTCGCTACTAACAGTGTTCGTATACAACTGAAGGCAACCTGTGTATACCTGCATCAGAAACAAGATGAAACACTAACAAATTCAGAACTCTCTTAACTCACAAATATAAATAACACTAAAATCAATCGTTGCCCACACGCACATGAATATCGTTAAGCATGTACTTCTCTTAAATTTATTTTCACTTTTATAAGCATAAAACGTCGACTGTCAAGCGTGGACTGAATTACAAAGAAATTACAATAAAAAAGATACATTAATTTTATGCGGGTGCAGCAATTCCGATGCTTCCTCACAGTTACAGCAACGATAGAAATATAGATATTTTGTATTCAAATATAAATAAAAGCTTCCTATGGAGAGACATAAATATGAATGGTGCATATTAAAAACGTAATGTAAATAATCTTGACACTCGCCGCATATCCATATTAAAGAGAAAGAATGTGGCTATTTACATTTTCATTTTATACAACTAATATTGAAAGAGTAACGACACATGTGCAAGGGACCGCTGTATATAAAAATATCTACATTTTTATTTATACCTGTACCACAAACATATCTGTTAATACCAATCTCAACAACATATTTTAGATAATAAACATTGACATCTACTATTCATACAACATTAAGATTAATCTGCAAGTAAAGGGTGCTTATACATGTATACACACAAAACCAATTTAGTGGTTATTTAATCTAGACGGTAGGCTTTAACCACAAATTGTATAATAAATTTTGAGAAGGACATCATAAATGTTTGGGGCAATTCTAAAGATTCTTTATAGTCAGATACATACTCGATGTTTTGTTTATATCACAAAGACTAATGAGCCCATAGAATTTCCTTACCGGGTATCATTTACATACAGGATGACATTAGTGGAATATTTGTAACATGATACATTCCCTCTGCCTATTATTAATTAATATACTTCGACAGGAATGCACTCGTGGTTTAATTACATTTTGTGTTCATATTGCGAGTTTCGTTAGGCTTTGTAGAATATTTCTTACATAACACAGTTTTAATTTATATTATAAATTTAGCACCAATATGGTTGATATGCAACTAAAATAATCGTTGTGGTTTAGCAATTAATTTGGCGTTGACTTCATAACGAATCTATATTTTATTGACTTTTAAAAGCAAAATGAATTTACTTTTAATGGTAAGAAAGTTAAGATAAAGAAAAGGCAATAGCAATTAACGGGCGTTCATTAATTGTTGTAACATGACACATATGCAACCAACATGTCCTTCAAATGTTTGTATAAATCATCAATGTTAATTGTTTAATGTTAATTGTTCGGACAGTACCACTCCCCTTTAATTATGTTCCAAATTTAATTGCCGTTTTTGCATTAGAAGCTCGAAAACTGTCAACCAAAGAGTGATGTTCTGAGAACATTCTTAACCGCTTAATGGTATGGCACTCATCATAGAACGCAACTATGTTCAACAAATTCACCAGTTATTTAAAGTTCTTGTGTCATCATGGGACCATCTCTTACTTACTTAAAATACATAACCTCAAATGTTTAGCCTTCTACTCCGTCTTCACGAAATAATTAACAACACAAGAATTCAGTTAGTTGCTCTCAACATGGTTTCAAACTTTACTTTAAGTAATTTCTGCCACGAATAGTTTATGCAACAATTGAGAAAACAAGCATTTCCTAACCTCCTCTTATTTGAAATCCAAAATTCCCGCAGTTTTCAGATTGTTTTAAAATTAATAAATATTCCAATGCTTAAACTCTTTAACATGCTTACATCGGGAAAAACTGTAGAACAGCAACCTTTCATTTGCGTGAACTGGCCACTTACTCCGAAATTTTGAAAGTAGTTCCAGGTTTTGATGTTCTCTATATTGTTACAAAGTTTAAAACTTCTGGTAACTAATATAGGAAGGAAATTTGTCTATACACAATTTACACAACTAATAATTCAGTCTGCTCCAGCCTTGTCACTAATTTCAATATAATCTTATAAACATTTTAACAGTTAACATTTTGCAAGTTAGGCAGGGTCGAAATCTAAACCTTAGAAATGACGTTGAATCATTGCTCAAATATATGCTTTTCATAAAAGGAGAAGGTTATCAAATTTTCTTCTATCTTTACTTTCGGAACTACACCTGAAAGGATACCCACGATTTTCAAAAAGTTCTTAAGGATGCAGGGTTCTTCGTTTAATTCAAGAAGCACGCTAATAGAAACCTGTAACTTCAAGACAAAATGAAACAAATCTGAAACAACCTAGAACCAGTTCTAGAATTTCAAATTTCGGAAACAAGGCCTAACTCCAAGTAGGTTCAGTTTTTTCCTAAAGTATATACACAGGTAGAGAGCTGAAAATTTGTAAAATCTTTGAATTTACAAAGAGAGGATCTTCGAAATTTTGTTTTATCAATTATTCCGTGAACTACTCATACTAGAATGCTAAAAGTATAGAACAATGTTGAAGACAAGGAGAATTTCCTGGACTAACTTTCAAAATTTATTTATAAAAATAAGTTCTTGCGAATTTTTCGAAACTCTGGAACTTAGGACACTTGAAACAGCACAAAAATTTCGAATTTTGAAAAAACTTAAGTAAGTGCTTTGTTAATTCAGCTTTATATTGACCATCTTCGTACTTTAGACAATTAAAATCCTTAAAGAAATTTATTACAGGTATTGATACTTTTACTTTCTACTTTTTTTAACACCATATAACATATGTTATATCCTGTATAAGCTATAATACATCCGATTAGAATGCATGTGATAAATAGATATGTATACCGCCAGGTGCATCAGAGGATTGATCTACTTTAACACAATCAAAATATAATAACTTTGTAAAGACGAATGTTTAAAAGTTTCCAAAACCATAGTGATGTATGATACTTACAAGAAAACGAGAAAGTTGATGCTATTTCAGCCAAAATATCGTCAATTTTATTGGTATCTTTTCTTTAAGCTGATTTATTCTATTAAAATAGGAATATGTACGTATTACTTAATCCTCGTTTATGTATCGCTCTTGTGAAGTATTATCACCTCTTTACGATATATAGAACAGAAAAACCAAGTAAGTACATGTAATGCAACAAGGTGTGTATGAAGATATCCAGGATTAACAAGGTAACATTTGATCTGTACGCGCCTATATGTATGATGGATTAGAAGAAAAATGATCAAGACAGCAGATAAATGCTTGTCTGTCGGCTTACAAGCTTTTGAATCATTTTCTGAATTATTTTGTTTAGCTTAAAATACTTAACTGAATTACATACATATACATATAAGCCGGGTGGTGAAAGTGATGGATTTTATAATCTCTTAACTAGGTACCTTCTTTAGAAAGGAATTAGGCATGAGACATAATATTTAGGGCTACGACTTTAATACGCATCTTTCTTGTATCTATTTTTAACCGATAAATGCTTGTGCTTGATACGATATATATGTATAATATATCGTATAATACAATGTACTTATGTAAACAAGATGATATTAGTAACAGAAGAATAATCCCATATTTAATTACATACGAAAACTGAAGTAACATTTTCTTATATTATTGTTCTGCAACAGTAAGATTACGATGCAGTATTATAAATAATATATATAATCCGCTGAAAGCAATTCGAACTTTTTCGACCAACCTCCACTTAGCAATCGTTCGTGAGGAAATGATTTTGTCGCACTACTGAGTTGGCGACATGACCCTATGTACTAATTGATTTAACTTCAACTTAAGATTATATAATTGCTTTAGCTTAAATTTGACCGCAGCTTACGTAGGATACTGAATACTGTGGAGTGAAATATTCACCATGTCTACCCACTAAAGTTTCAGTATTGATTTGCAGGTTTCCACAGTCTAATTTAGATATAAACTAAATTAGTTAATTTCATGGTAGAGTGTTTCTTTACAAATGTATCAGTAGGGAAAAAAAGGGATCATCAATTAGCACATGGAACATCAAATCAAGCTGAAACCATAATCCTATGGAAAAGAGTCATGTAGCAATGAGACCACCACTATTATTGTTCATCGCTAACATCATCATGGAAACCTTTCAACAAGCAGCTATTGAACCTAGCAAACTAAACAGTTGCGTTATATGATTCCATGGACGAGAAACATTAGGATTTGAATAAGCAACACACAAACATCAACCTCTTCTTGACGTATGGTAAAACTCGAAGACAATAGCAAGAACATACATGCTACGTTTCATCATTAGGGCGAAACAGAAAAGAACATACAGTACATAATAAAGTTGAAGAAATACCCAACTCGGATCTTCTCATAGGTTTGCATTGGCGAGCATTTAATGTAAGATGGCGATCATTGCACTAATTACCACAATATTGAAGTTCTGGCCACAACTACGCAATGCTATCACATATCGATACTTAAATCACTAGAAATTGTCACAAATTCAAGTAACTTCAAAGGAGAAAATGGGTACAATTTAAGCAATAACAATTATTTCACGAGTTTGTTGACGCAAGTATAATACCCTATTAACTGCAGCTCAACGAATTATACCAGTCACACATCAGTGAAACGAACAATAAAAAAGCGTACATACATATGTATATAATGAGCAAAACGTCAAGCAAAAATTTTTGCACGTGATAACACTCGTTGTGCAGTAAACAAAAAGAGAAAATCTGCTATTTCAACTATTAAGCACTATGATGTTTAAAAATGCTCAATAAAACATATTTTAAGTGATGCTATTTCATGTTATTAAATTAGATAGAACGTAGGTAAGTTAGTTTAAAATTTAAGATTACAAAAATTTATGAAAACATGTTTACTTCTTAGATATCAGAAAAAGTAGACTGTCACCAAATTCTTTTAGATTTCTTGATACTGCCACTACCTATCTTATTAAATCTGCTTAGTAATACATATATAGCTCTAATAATGTCTAAAATGGTCAGATTGTTCGTTGTTATACATATAAATCAGAATGTACGCTATGGAAAACAATTAATAGTATAAAATAATAATAATTGCTTGATCTTCCACTACTTTTACAAATTGGCGGAAAATATTTTCAGATATTACCTATATGGAGGTGTTCAGATATTTCGCATTGAATTAGATATTCATTTTTTAGAGTAGTTATTGTAAAAACTTATACACAAAAATGTTACAAAAATATGTTTCTATATCAACATTGCATACAATTATGCATACATATACATATGTATGTATATGTCGCAAGGTATGAGGTTAATGAAATTATAGCGTATGTATGTATATACATTACACATTGACTCTACAGACAAAACCCCAGCGTACCAGACAGTATGACAGCATTTTAATTAGGAGCTCTCCATAATTAAGTCCATTCATAAAAAATGAAAGAGGCGATGATGAAATGTAACTTGTTTATTGAGAAAAGTAAATGAAGTTAGGTCAGCCAACGAAATTGGTTAACTCATTTTTCTAGCGATAAGATGAACCAATTAATAAAATGAGCGAATCTACAGTAACTGACAGATGACATACTACTTATCATTAATACTTACCTAATTAAATGTTGAATATCTTCCTGCTTTTTACACTTAATTAAAAAGATACTTATTTTTTTACAACAAACGACTGTTCTGTTATCGTTGACACTACATCCGGACCACAATACCTACATCTTCCTTTCACATTGCTGCAATAATAATTATTAAAAAATATTCCAGCTGCATACGTTGCCAAAATTTCTTTTGAAAGATTACTATTAACGATTTTATATTAGCAGCTACTACAGTGGCCGAGTACCCCCGATTTTGCTCCATTGCCTTTTCAAAGTTTGATACATATGCCATTATTATGAATATCTTCGATGTTGTAAGGTTAATATATTTTGTCAACATGCATTGCATAATTCCTAAAGAGATCTATCACTGGAACAAGTTAATAACGAGGTGGCTCATATCTCCCTTTTTAAATAACTTATCTCCTCCTTATTTATGAAAAAATATATACAATTTTTTTCATGCCGTGCGTGTTAGTTGCTTCTTAAGATATATTTTTTATCAAGCTACTGCAACTCATACTCATTTAAATACATACATATATTCAATGATCTTGTCAACATCCTCTGGATGAATAAAAAGTCGCCCAACCACTACATCCATCGACCAGTTTAAATATTAATAGTAATGGTGGCTCCTGAGGAACTCCAGCAAATACCACTTTTGATTTCCATGAACCTGACTGAATATATACCTTACTTTAAGAACTATACATGTGGTCTCCGCATTCACTCAACCACCACAGCCCGTTCCCAAATCTGAACCAGTTTAAGTATTCATTATCGAATATTTGGAACTAAAAAATCACTATGTACATGTAGGTCATAAAATAAATACATTAATCGTAGCTACAACAAACATCAACCGCGAATTGCAGAAGCCCCTCCCAAATTTATTAAGTTCAGAAACGTAACAAAAGTTTAATTGCAATGCCTTTCTTGATGAACTTGCTCGCTTTTTTAATTCAATGTTATTAGGTAAGGTAGCATCGATGTGGTTAGGGAAAATGGGAAGAAGAACAATCCACCAACTGCCTAAGGGCAAATACCATTAAATGGTATATGGTTCCAAAATTGATAAGAGAACAGGTGCAGGAGTACGTAAGCCAGCAAGCAAATACTCAGAGCCTACGGGAACATACCCCACCGTTTTCCAAGCAGAGATCAATGCTCTTGCGTGGAAGATGTGCTCAACCGATTCCTTACAAAAACTATCGGAAGCTAAGCATTCCAGTTTTCACCGACAGTCAAGCAGTCATAATGGCGCTGAGTTCTAACGCCATCAAATCGAAATTAGCCTAGGTCACACTGGAATCAGTGGCAACGAGAAAGCTAATCCGGAACCGTTTTGCGGAATAGGGATAACACAGAGCAGAAACTTAAAGCAATCCTTTGAGAAAATCTTCCTGGTCTGAGACTTCAATAAGTAAAGAACAAGGACTATGCTAGAACTAAGTAGGAACAAACTACGTGTACTTGTGGGTTTTCTCACAGCGCACGGGAACACATGACAAGGGTAGGTTTGAAATCTAATAGCGACTGCAGGTTTTTCGGAGCGGAAGGCAAAAATTTGGAACACTTGATATCCAACTGCATGGCTATTGCAGCAATTTGTGCCAGTTATTTTGGTAAAGATGTTATTGTCGAGGCAGGGAGAAATGCCGTCTTTGAAACCTTCGCAACTATTACAGTTTATTAAAGTCCTTAGACTGTAAATCCAAAAAACTTTAGCTTATTTAAAGCGGCAGAATAGACCATCGGGTAGCAGTGCAACATCTCTTTACTCACTTTCTAATTCTATTTGATATGCTTACTCCGGGTGTTCATTAATCTTAGAAATGGTTTTCTGTATGATTCAAGACTGGAGCAGTTATAAAGGATGAGTTAGTTAGGAAATTACTTGAGACCTGCTTGTAAAAGCCAACATCTCAAAAAGTAGAAATCCGCACTTATATTTCTGAATACCACATTATCTTCAAGAATGATTTACGTAATACTATAACGGATGATTTTACAATTATTCAATATTATGGAGCTTTTATCAAGTATAACTCAATCAAGTAATAGTACACTACTAGGAACTGACTATTCTTGACAGCATTTAGATGTAATATGTAGTGTATAAGTAACATGTGCCTTACTGTCCTCCTGGTGTTTATGCTATCATGTTGATGTAACTACTGTAATGGATAAAATCCTCAGTAACTAAATCTATATTTTTTTTGTTTGTAGCAGTTATTTGAACAAACTGCTGTGTAGCCATATGTACCATACCATACTGTATCTAGTTTTTGTTGACCAGTCTAGAATAACGTTTATTCTTAAATTTTTACAGTAAGTATACTAATTGAAAGCTATTTGATGATTTGGAATAGAATATCACTATTAATAGTCAGTGAGTAGTACCAACCTTCTATGTCAGATGTGATGCCCGTACTCACTGTTTACTTCCACAACTTTGAATTAATTTTAATAGAAGCACAGAAGTAGTAATTTAGTGTATATTAAAAAAATTATATAAGCCTATTATAATTTTTTATATAATTTTTTAATTGAGGATATAATAGAATGTTTTAAAGTTTTGTAAACAAGGAAATAAGACGTATAATCAGAAGAAAGTAAAACTAAAATGCCTCTAATATGTGAGTAACGAGTAAACGATATATTCTCATTAAGATATTATTTTTCAGCATCACCTTTATACTGCAAAGTTTTGAGTTACACATATATCACTTCTATTGCGCACACGACTAAAACTTGTTTCTGTCTGTAACATTTATTTATGTCAACATATCAAAAGGGTCCAATAAACATGGTAGTTACAAATATTGGCTGTTACATGTAATTTATTTGTAATATGCAATTTATCACGTCTGGATTCTAAACACATAACGGGTTTAAATCTAGTTGTGTCAGCAAACTTTTATAAAACTATAAATAATGTACAATACATACGTACATATTACATAGCGTAATACGTATGTACATGCTTCCAGATGTACGCATATGTTTGGAACAATTTGAACAGAGAACGAAGGAAAGTAGTTCCCCATTTATTACACAAAAACGCAATCTGTACTGGCGGAATTACATCAGTATGTCTTTGATTTATTAGTCACATATTTCGGCAGTGTTAAATATAAGAGGTCAATACTATTGTAAAACTTCTCATATAGTACTGAAAGAAAACTAAGTGGAACTGATGCAGTTGCGCTGTGTTAATTTAAAATTATTCATCATCTTTCGGTTTTAATTGCTTTTTAATTTTTACGAGCTTTACACTCCATTAAAAGATTTAGTCGGCGAATGATAATGTTGTAAACCAAAGTAATAAAATATGAACTATATATCATTTTTGTATTCTCACTTTGCTTTAAAAATCACTAAATTAAATCATGTCATTCGCATAACATAGGATGCTTACTATTGTATACAATTAAAACGTTTTCTGTTCTTGTCAAAACATATAGGCAAACAATTACGTGGAATAGCTTCTAAAAACAATTTATATAATGGTCTCGGTAATTGATAAGATCACGATTGATTAGTGTTTAATGTTTGACCTCCACTCATTTCAAATATATACACATCTCTCAACACCATGCAGGCTATTTTTTAAGTTGGTTTTTTTGTATTACTTATACCACAAAATCAAGCCATTATTATTTTCTATTCTGTTGGACATTTCTCTAGACTAAGACAGACGAAAATCCGAGATCTATGCCTTCTGTTTGATCAACTTTATCAAAATGTGCTACTAGAGAGAATACAGAGAAGATTCATGAAGTATTTATCATTCAAAGTATCAGGCATCTATTCTCCACGAGGTCGTAATTATGAAAAACTAGCACCCCAACTTAGTTTTACTTTGCTGTGCTAACTACTTATTGAAATTGATACACAATTAAATCGATGTCCCGAATCTACTTTTCAGTCTTAATATTATTATCGCCAAGTATGGTACTCATTCGTCCGGCATTTTCGCCGTGGGCACAGCAAGAGCTAATGTATTCTCCCGAGTACCTCTTACTCATATAACAAGGAATGCAAACAAGGTTTACCTGGATCCATTCCATTTCCTTGTCTCCTATCCCGTTGACCTGTATGGTTGTTTGTTTTTGTTTTTAATTTTTAACAATGTACACATACAACGTATTTATTTCTTTACTTACCAATTAATGCATTGCTATTCAAATTATTGTCTTTCTAGTGAATTTCTCTGTTTGGCAATAAAGATTATTATTACTATTAAGCACAACTTCTAAAATTTGGAGCATTGAGCAAGAAATTGTGTCAAATTAGACCTCGTCCTGAGACTTTACTGAGTTAGCCAAGGAAGGTTAACAAAGGGAATAGTTATGCTCAAGTAGTTGGCAAAATTTAAAAAAATACAGGAAGCGATGAAACAACAATTCAATATTCTTGAAACTGAGGCTAAGGTAACTCTAACCAAGATGAATAGCTTAGGTTTAAAGATAGCCTTAGTCCATTTAAATGTGCGGTTCTCCGATGAAATGTTGAAGGTTGGTCGAATCATAGTGGGATGCGTATCTAGCAGAATTCCAGAAAGAGAATACGTGTAGAAATGTTATAGACATTTGCAGTATGGTCACATAGGCACAGATAGGAGCGGATTATGTTATAAATGTGGGAATAACAATCATAAGGCAAAGGATTGCACGGCAATTAGAGAATGTTTATTATACATTGAACCAGGACAACCTCGGGATTGCTTACAATATGGGCCTGGAATGAATAAGTGTGCTAAGTGTTAAGTCGACTCACTAGAAATAAGAATACCGCCAAATAATTACAGTGATGCAAAGTAAACCTAAATAGGAGAAAATTAGCCAAGGAACTATTATGCCAACTAGTTTATGAGAATGTGATAAACATCGTCCTCAAGTGAGCAATACCAAGACTCGGATTCTGTGCATACCATAGGAAACAGCAGGTCTTGTTGTAGCAAAGGTTATCCCAATAGCTCTTATAGCTAAAGAAAGACAGCCTAAATACTACTAGAAATATTGAGATCGTGGACAATAGAAAAAACACCATTATGATGTGGCAAAGGCTTTGGGAAACGAATTTAAGATCTTCTTAGATTACGAGCCTAATCCCTCAAATCACATCTTGGCCCGAAAGATATCATGGGAAAGTTAATTTTTTTCAGACATAATTTCTAACTGATCATGGGTATTTTAAAGATTACCTATACCTAAACTGATAATGACATTTGTCTGTATTGTTCTGAGGAAATAGACGATGTCTATCACAGATTCTATGATTGTATCGTTGCTAGAATAGAGACATTCATTATTTTTAATGAAATACACGCAATTTTGCCGTTCATTATTCAAAAGATGACTGATTGTGAGTCTAATGGGCGCATGGGATTTACTGTCATACTATATTCAAAATGTGATAAATTATGATTTATTTTCAGAATTTCTGCTAGTAGTATTGAAAATTTTGTTAAAAAAGTGAGTACAAACAACGTATTGATGCAATAATTGGTTGCATATATACATATAAAATACATATTGTACTTATTATGTAAAAAGCCCGCAATTTTAGGAGTTAAGCACAAACTTTTTATAAGGAAAATTCTAGTTAGTAAATACGACGCGGCGGTTACTTTATGTAAGTGTATTTCATTTCTCTAAAGAAAATAATACCGCTTTGATGAACCTCAAAGTAATTAAATCCGCTTTGAAGCGAACCTTTTCTCTACTAAGTACATTCCCAGCTGAAAAATTCACATTTTATTAATGTGTGTATTACATATGTCTAATAGTATCCGATCTGTGCATGTATAGATAATTACGTTATATCAAACTTGTAAATCTTCTGTACAGATTGGCAGAATCGCGGAAGTATGATAATCAAGCTTTAGTATTTAATTTAAGAATTTGTGTATATATGGGATAACATGTACACCACATGTAGATATGTACATATGTACTACGCAGTTTTTCTGGCGGCAAAGTAGTCTGATTGTGTATAACAAATTAACAGTAGGAGGTAGAGTAAAAGTTAATAAAACGTTAAATGCTAATCTTTGCACAAATTTGTTGAATGGTACACCAGAATGCAATGTAGCAAGACAGCGGTAGATCCAAAAATCCAGGAAACAAAATGCCGCGACCTTCCACATTTGACGAAAAAAAAACCTCCAGTGCCAGTATCTCACAAACTAAACGACTGAACATACTCCAGAACACGGTCCTCCGAATTATCGTCGGGGCCCTCTGGTTTATGAGCAATGCCCAAATCCACAGAGATCTGGAAATTCCAATTTTCGTCGAATACGCTACGGTACTGGCCAGAAAAACCCTGGAAAGGGCCTCTCGGTCGGAGAACCCGATCGTTGAACACCTGGGAGAGTTGGATCCGGACAGACCCCCGCCTCGGGTGATGATCAGAAGGATTCTGGGAGACGCCTAGTCACCCCTGGCTATAAAAGCCCACATTATGAAGACCTGGGACCACCACAATCCGAACGGCTAGAACCGCTAACCGGAGCACAAGAAGGTTAAAGGACCAACATGGCCCAACCTTGGTTAAACCGAAGACCTTAAAAAAAACCTCCTTTATCTAATGCTGAAATAATTATTCTTCTAATTTTCCATATATAAATACTGTCCAAAGTGAAACCAAGGTTGTGACACGCATCAACTGAAGTTTTCACGTTGCTCTTTGAAAACCATCTATAAAGATGAACGCAATTTTCCAAAGGCTAATATTATTAAGAGCATGATATAACATCTCTAGCACAGTTGTAACAGTTTTTGATTCCTGCAGAGCTACAGTGCAACCGGAAGGTAGTTTAAGATTAAAGCCACTCTCGTCATAATTAAATGTATTATCTATTCTGACATGACCTACATAATCTTTTCCACCATTAACGAAAGTTGAAGGAATTTCCTTCGATTGCTCGGAATTGGTACCATATGAGCGAGTAATACATTTATTTGTTTCTCTTGAAATCCAATTCCAAACCCAACCCCCCATAAGTGGATGATTACAGATTATACCAAAAATGACATATGTACGTTAAACAAAACGATGCTCAAATTATCATGCCATAATTTAACATGCAGAAAGATCATCAAGGTCTGATTGTGTGTTAAAATTCATCAATAGCCAATTAGTGTGATGGTGGGCATAAATACGCTTTTGTCATCAATTTACATTTTTCATATTTTCGATTGAAAACCTTTTCAATAACTGATACAAGCAAAGAAGCCCAGTATAGTCTTCAGCTACATATTTATAATAACAATTCAAGAACATTGAACATTAAATATTTATAAATAGAACCTAATCTTTCGACGTCAACAATGTATATTTACTTTGTTTATTAATAAATTCCAATCGTTTTAAACTATTTCGCGACATAACTTTCTTTTGACAAACGACTAACTGCGCTTTATAAAATGAGCGTCGATATAATCAACAGCAGCACTACATATCTGAAATTCAGTGAAATATGTATACTTTCATAACTATTGTGCAACGTATTTTTCTGCTCACACCACAAATTTTGTAATTAACGGTTGATTTACATATTACATGAAATCATACGACTGTAGTAATTGAGTATATTTACATTATTTTATATGTGTACGTCATTATTAATGACCGAAGCAGAATTCAGATCATCTTTTTATAGCGTTACCACGAATAAACATATATCAATATACGTATGTATGTATATATGTACGAACCAAAAACTAGTTCATAGAAGTCATTATTTCATCAATATTCAAATATAAATCAATTTACAACAAATGCGACGAAGGAATAATTATACTGTATGTGTATATTTGAAGCAGGTGTTGTTTAACAACTACACTTAAGAATTGATTGATGATTTCAGTAATCAGAACATGCGTAATTCTTAATATTATGTATTAAGCAACACAGAATCACACATTAAGGTTTCAGTGAACGAAAACCATGTACTGCGGTAAATATTTTAGGAAAATTCTATTAGTGGTCACTAATAATCCAAAAGTAATACTCCTTAAACTACATACATACAAACGTGCCAAACAGATTCAATTTGGAGAAGATTTCAAACTAGTGCGTAATATGTTGTTCTTTCTTAACTAAGTTAGGCATTGAGAGATATTACTCTTCTTTTACTAGCAAAAGAATTCCGTTATCGTTGTTGCTCTCTCCTTGGGTCTTACTATTATTTATATGTATTTGTTTGGATCTTGTTTAGATATTAATATTCCATAAGTTAAATTATGTAGCTTTTCCGATTGTACAATCCGTTACGCTAATTGTTCCTTGAAACATATTTTCGTTGCCATGTAAAAGTTTCAGTGCTTTATGAAAGCGTCTACAGACATACATATATTTCCTCCCATTTTCTAGTCATCTAATTTTTTTAAACACGCATGTTCCAGTATGCCCCATAAAAATATTTAAATTTTAGTAAAGGGAATTAAAGCTTCCGTAAGAGCGTTTTCATTTTATGTGCGTGATTGCCTATTTTACTGATACTGGTATTTAATTTCTTTTACAAAAGGCGTTCCAAGGAATTCCTAGCAAATTGCAACAAGAAAAAAGTGTGCTAGAATTACAACAACTACAGCATTATAGGGTATTATCATCTTGTGAAACACATGTCAAGGATAGCTCAAAACAAAATAAAAGTTTTACGAGGCGAAAGATCAAACTGCACTGCAATGACAGAAATCCGTGCCAACCACATTGGCAAAGACGTCGTGGACGAAGGAGAAATATCTTGCTGAAACAATCACAGCTACTGTAGTTCATTAAAGCTCTTAGACTGTGTGTGGAGTTATAAAAGTTCAGGAAGACTTTAGCTTCTTACAAAATAAGGAGGACAATAGAGACCTAGATTGTAATGAAAGGGCACCCTTAAATTGAATTTCTAAATCTTGGATGCCATACTGGAAGTGCTTAAGTCTCAATTAATTAGGCTCAACAAAAACAAATACCTACTTATATGAAATGCTACTTATTTTACGCACAGCAATCACTTATTTGTAATACATCCTTCATTTAGCGTACTTGCAATGAAATTTGCAGAAATTTGCCCTGTATGGCGTAATCTAGTCTCAGATATTGTGCAGTGCTAGCCTAGTCTTCGGCGTTGGAAGAAGAGCTGTTCTAAGAATAATAAGCGTATATCGCATAGCATCCGAAAGTGCACTACAAGTAGTTACTGGGATACCACCCGCTTCTTTGTTGAAAGAATAACAAAAGAGGATATGTATTCTTCTCCAAATATAGAAGGCCTGCAGGGGTGGAGCTGGAAGATCAAAGAGCGACAATCAGGAGATGGCAGCACAGATAGGAAAGACTTGAGACGCTGGCGGCCTGGGCGAAGGCCCTGATACTAGATATAACTTCCTGACCCTGCGGTGTTTGTGTGCAACAGATGAATCGCGAACAAGACAAAGCTGGGATAAGCTATAAGTAAGCTATAAATAAAGGGAACACCATCAAGCTAATGATATAAAGCTTTTCGAACTGGAGTAGCATCAATAGTTTCATCACCAAGCTAATAATCGACAGACTCTTACAATGAGGCAATCTCAAGTTCTCCAATGATATGAAATATAGCGGAGGTTTTCGGGGCGAAGTAGAGGGTGTTTCAATGGATAAAGCAGTTGGGGAGTCCCACACTATCGTTGCCATCGATCCCTGGCAACGGTGTCCATAAGCGAGCACCCCCTTCCGCAGACTTTAGTTATGTAAGCAGAATTTAAAACATTTGTAAAAACGAAAACCTTTCAGAATAAAGTTAATGTATGGTTTCTATAAAAAAACTTTTTAAAACTATAAATATTTAAAAAACCATTTTAATGCGTGTTAAATCATATGCAAATTTGTGATTGCAATCACACCAAGAATGTGAGTATGATGATGATTGAAATTGTTGTCCTTCCATATTACATGTGTACTTATATCCATGCTTACCTTTGGTATTTCTATTATCAGAAAAAGCTTTGCTCGATTTCATACTTGCTCCAAATATCATGTTAAATTTATGACAACTTTCCAAAAAAATATTAAAAAGAAACTAAATGGGTCTATTTCAATTTTGCTCAATAGTACTTAAATATGACCCGAAATTTGACACACTTTAGACACTTTTTTAAGATAATTTGTAGAGTGTTTCGAGAGACATTTCTTTTCAAGTTTGTGGTAATATCGTTTGTTTTCCTTAAAGCAGTCATATCAAAATTTTGGTTAATTAGATAGTGTTTAGAAAAGAACTTTCCGACGGTATATAATTCAGCTACGAAATTTGTATTTGTACAAACGATATCTTCAAATAAAGTAAATTCATATCTAATATGAAATCACTAAGCAATTAATTCAAACACTAATCACGAATTAAAGCAAAAAGATACGGTACGTACCTAATACTAGAACCAATGAGACCAATGCAGATATTGAAGATAACTGCGAATAACTACTAAAAGAAGCTTCTGCAGCTTCTGGGGTGGATGTGTATGACTGAAGTAGAAGAAATCGTTTCTATCAGAAATGGATTGGAAACAAGAGAGGGCGCGAGATTAGTCGAATTCCATAGCGGGCAAAGTTTACCCAAGCACCACACTTAAACAAACTTTAAAGTTTTCCTATCTGCAATCTTTTAATTCTTTCGAATCTTTCGAGGAAATGTAATTTGGATAATTTCTGCATTTGTACAACCGTTAAAACATAATCGCAATATTCCTTAGTATGTCCGTTTTTGAAAACCACATATTCCATAATATCCTCATATTACCAACCCTATACTTAGAATTATACCTTCAAACAAGAATATTGCCAATAACAGTTACAATAATAATCTAAGACGCCCATAGAAGGCCTAACAAAAATTATACCATCTAAAGCCGTATGCAGTTGATGCCGCGCAAAAGACATACGAAGACTATGTATACAAGACAATTACTCAGATAGAACAATAAATCATGCTTTTTTTCCCATTATTACGAAGAATAGAGGAACACATTTATTTGTATATTCATACCTGTCATTTAGTTTTATGTAAGTACATATGTAACCTTCCTTTAAATTGCAATAATATTTGCACGAATCAAATATCCAAATACTTTCGTTCTAAAGAAAATATTTAGTTGAAATTTTGTTTACGTGTAGAAAGAATTTAAATCTTCCGTAAGAAGTATTCACATTTATATAAACAGGACATGCATCTGTATTTCATAATAAAATTCAATGAACGAAAGTAAATAAAGTGCTAATAAAAAGCTACTGTATTTACATACACTACAAGCATTACTAATTTTTGTATACACTGCCAGATTGTTTACTACATATAACCAGCATATATTCGAAATTATTTTTATTATACAATTTTCTAATAAATCTGGCGTTATGTATGAAAATCACCTCATATACATACATACCATCTTACTTAGCCGCAATATTGTACATGGATAAATTTATATTTTGAGTTTTCTTGCCAATTAAGGGCGGGTTTGTGATTGAACAGCAAATTAAAGTTTACATTTCAATATAAATTATATAAATAAATCAACTGCAATGCTTCACTTGTGTAGAGAAGTGTTGATTGCAAGAAATTGAACAGATAGGTTGAAAAATACTGACTAAACAGTTTATTCGAGTAACATCATACTATTTATTTATATAAGTATGGATGGTTTTAAACAATAAGCACTTATTAACCTTTCCGTACCCGTGCGGGGTATTTTGTATACCCTAAGACAGATTTTTTACCAAAACTTTTCAATAATCTTGTCAATCGAATTCACACTTTATGTAATTCTCGGTATATAAATGTATATCTGAATGGTTAAATATCAGTCAAAATAAAATATTTTATGTCAACCACAGAAATGAAATTGCGCGTGGGGTATTCAAATTACCCCGCATGGGCGCAATGGTTGCGTAGATTTTAGATATGGCAGCTTTGCATGCATATATACTGTGGATAGAAAAAACCCGGATTGGCAGAAAAATAACAGAAGTCGAAGAAAATTATCAATGGGTTTAGTGGAAGAAAATGTTAGTAGTAAGTTAAAGTTTTTCCGTACCAAATACAAATATAAGAATATAATTTTCTCTCTGGGCGTAGAAGTTCCAACTTCACAAATATGTGAAGTTAGCTGTGGATATGTTCCCAAAAAAAGAGGTAACAGAAGCTTCATCAGTGCCGTCTGGTTCCCAGGCTACCGCATCTCGAAGATGCTGTTTTTTTACACGAGCTAGTGCCAGAAAAACTAAATTCTCATGCAGTGAATGTTCTAAATCAGTTTGCGTACTTCACAGATTCACAAAAAACACAATTTATTGCCAAAATTGTAATCCCGATGATAATAATACTTAAATAACATAATTTTTACAAAAATCTTCATATTCTTATTTGTCTGACACCCTGTATAATTAGCTTATAAAAACTGTTTTATATAACTTAAAAATAAACTTTTTTACAATTTGACAAAAAGTTTAGCATAATTTTGTGTTATGTCCTTTGTAAGTATCATAAAATGCTGCACACCGGTACTAAGCGGTGCTTTTATGCACGGGTACGGGAGGGTTAAACTAGAGGACGAGTAAAAGGTGAAATCGCAGTCAAATAAACCACTCCTCCATAGCTTCATAGCTTCGCTAGAACAGCATATTGAAGATTCTACTTTTGCTTGTCAGGCATTTGAAAAAGCGTTGTATGTATGTGCTGTTACATCTATTTGTAATTAAAATTGTATGGCGAGAGTATTAATTGATAATTAATTAATATGATCTATGCACATACATAAACATTTAATTGAGTTAGCCAGTTCGTTTAGATCGATTGCTTTGTAACATTTAAATTTTGTGAAACTTTAGCGAATTCGTGAAACCTGCTCTTGAAATTAGGAAGCGTAGAATGGGATGGTATAAGTTGCAATGCATATATTATGTATCAAAGCTAGACACGCAAGACTGCAGAGTTCAAGACGACTCAAAATCTTTTATAACAATATCTTCTGTAGTAAATAAATATATATATAAGCAAAGTAAACAAATTATATTGTTCAATTTGCATATGCCATATTTTTCTACATACACTACTGTGCAAAAGAAATTAGCACTTATACATTTATAACAACACATGAGTACATATTTTCCATGTTTCAAATGCAAATGTTGGTATTTTGTGTGACCCCCTTTAAATTTAATAACGTCGTTGATCATGTTCTGTGTGCTATCGCGCAGTTTCTGAATAAATTCATTGGGGATTTTGGTCCATTCTTCTCATAAGACTGTCCACAGCTCCTCCACATTGTTGGATGATTTGTCATCTCTTTTAATCGAGATAATCCCAAGCATGTTCTATAATGTTAAGGTCCCGACTTTGTGGTGGCCAAGACATTGTTCTTAATATCCCATTGGCCTGTTGTTGGCCCAAGCAATTTTTAATTAATTTGGAAGTGTATTTGGGATCATTGTCTTGTTGCAATATAAAATGTTTGCCTATAAGACCTGAATGGATGTCTGGTCTTCTAATATTTTTTTGTATGCGTCTGCAGTTAATCTGCCATATATTTTTATGAGATCGTCCACGCCATTTGCAAAAATACATCCCCAAACCAATACATCCCCCATGTTTTACAATAGCCTGTACACATGGTTCCAAAAGCGATTCTGCTGGTCTTGGTCTTAAGTATTGACGTCTATTTATGCCAAACAGTTGGAACTTAGATTAGATTCGTTGGTCCATAAGAGTTCACGCCACTCATTGTTTCCCCGGGACTTATGGTCTAAAGCATGTGTCCCAGAAAACTATATGCTCTACAGATACAAAGCTAAGACCCTCCATTTTTTAAAACTCAAAACGTTTTAATATGCTCCAGCACGTTCTAATTGTTTTGAACATTGCTCCAAACTTTTAACCATTCATCATAAAAAACATAATTTTGGAAGTTATATCATCTTGTTCTAGTTGAAGTAATTTAAAAAAACCGAATATCATTGATATCTCATTGAACTCGTTTGAACTTCAAAGTTTAACACTTCTAAAATTGTTCTAGATTTGTTCTGTACTGTTCCAAAGTGTTTCTATCATGTGTACCTCTTGAAAAAAATTAGTAAAAGTGGTGCGCCAGTCTTCTTCTTCTAAAAGGAAGAGATTTTGAAATTTTTTCCAGATTCCAGCAGTCTAAAGTTAGCTCCCCTTTTTCGAAACTTTATAAGTTTAAGTAAATAATATAGATCAAATCCAGAACAATATAAAACAATTCTTAAAATGTTCAATTTCCAAAACTGGCCCATAGTTTTGTATATTGAAACTTACATCTGAACTTCTGCTAACTACACGCTATTTTACAAATATTGATGTTTTATGAATAGACGTGTTTGGAAAAGACTCGGAACTATCTTTGGTTTTAATAATTTTGCTGAATCTATTATAGAATAAGCATGTATACTACCCAAATCCATTGAATAGATTACATTTTATTCAACATATTTTCTTCGTTTATGCTGTGTTATGTTTTATTTTACTCGTATAAGCACATAGTTTAAGTAAACTTCCGAAATACTTATTGTTACTACTCGTACTCTAGTACTTGCTGCGGGTATGTTTCGAAATCCACGGATATACATACATATGTATGTACATATATGTATACAACAGACACACACATATGCCGCCCGTACATCAGACAGTAATTAATACTCTGCTTAGATAAACACAACGAAATGATTAAATAGCGCCAATGGCTATAATACCTAAGACCGTTGATGATATACAGTTTGGTGATTGCGTAAAATGCAGACGATAAAAGATGCAAAGAATTAAACAAAAAAAAGATACACAAAATCTAAGTGCTACGTAAGAACTCTAAAGGCAATATTCTAACATGTCGACGACACAATAATTGCTCCACAGAAGACAAACCAAGTATGCTAATGCAGTTGCACAATAAAAATCATTTTCGTAACTGTTTTATTGCTCTGGCAGTGATTTATGAATACAAAACAGCGTATAATCGACTACTCTGGTTGATAAAATGTCGGCTTAACGGAATATATTGCAATTATATGTCTACATGATATACTGCGTGTGAAGTAAATCCAAATGTGACAAATAAAATACTTAATGCCGTTACTGTAGAAATTTATAATTTCTATGTAACACCTATTTGAAATTGTCACAATTAATGTATAGTTAGCTTGTAACTAAAGGTTTAATTTTATGCCGCAGGAATGAACAAATCAGACTATACCCAAGTACCAGATTTTTCCTTCTGTTGATAAAATAGATTGATACAAAAAAATTTTTTTTTATAACTTTTGTGAACGTCCATTAACTAACTTCTATAAACGCGGATGCCTCAATCATTGTGAATTCAGCCCTTCACATATCTTGATTTTGTAACAGATATTACCGTCACTTGCCGTAATAATCCTGTTACCTCTGGCAGTATATTATCAAAATCTTAATATGACTTAAAGAACAAAATTCTTATCACTACTCTGCGCTATTACATATCATTACTGTACCATAGATCTTAAGCAAGTGATATATTACTTTCATTTACTTGGTGAAATCTTTTGGTTGTTGTCACATGACGTTACGCTGATTAAACTGCCAACTGCCAAAACTTTCTAAAGACTGATGTTGTCTTCTATTTCTCATTATATGACCGTTTCTGTTTTTACTTGTTTTTTTATTTTTTCTTTGCGTCACTGATTCCTGATTGCCACATTTCGCTGTAAAGTTATTCGGCAAGTGTTGCAGGGTTTGTATCCCTCTTCCCAGATTTTTCATAATGCTTAGCGATTCTCGAATCAAGTTCTGATGATATTGTGTGAATGCAGTTAAAACTTTTCATAATTAATGCGATGATCTCCATAGTGAAGTAGATGCTCAACTACTGGAGATTTTGCAGGATATCCACGTTGGGTATCTTGTCAGTGTTCCTTCATTTAACACTGGAGGCTCCTTCCTGTTTGTCCAATAAAACTTTTCTCGCAATTACACTGCACTTCGTAAATGACTTTTGGTTGGTGTCCTTTGTTTTGCAAGAATAACTGCCGTATCTGCTTCACAATATTGAAGCGTATGGTAATGTGCAACATCTTTAACACTTCGTTTAATCTATCAGGAATCCAGCAAATATGTTGCGGATTGCGTACATGTTAAAGCTCAGATAGTCTGGATTCCTAATCCCTAATCATTTCTGTTCTTCTTAGTAGCATGTTTATAAGAAGTATATTTTATTGGAGATTGTTATCGCCTGGTGTTTTAAATTTTCTTGGTACTAGTACTATTCTGTCACAGCCTGCACCTATTAATATATTGAATTTTTTTTGCAATACTTTTGCTATCACATCTAACACCTGGTTAGTCTAACATTAATAAGAAGTAGCTAATGTTTTGTAATCATTACATAATGGAAGTATACAGTTTATGTCTATATCTTGTTTGGAGTTTATAAGATAGCTTTTCTTACTGAATTGCATTTTTAAGTACTTACTGTTTCCAAGAATTTTATATTTGTGATATAACACAATGACCATACTACAGTGCTAATATACTAGACACAGAAAAATATACATTTCCCTCACTTTAGATCTTCTATAGTAGCAAAATACTAATTGTATAAATCCCTAAAATATCCCTAACGACAAAACAGCGCCAAAAATAAAATAATCCATAGAGTAATCAACTGAAACATAGCAAACAACTCGTAAACAGCATCATTTAAAATGCCAATCTTATTGACGAATATTTAAAAATAACTTTAAATAATGTAAAAGATAAAACCACAACACTCGCAATATATTTATTAACAAACAGATGCATATTTCATTCATTTTCAGTTTCAGTTCCTTTCCAACACCAATGTTATTATCTTAAGCTTAGTAAGTAGTTTAAGTATAGACGCTATAATGGTACACAGTTAGAGATATACACTACCATTCACGGAAGTGAACTTGTTTTTACCAAAACAAGACTTTGTGTGCTTACAATACGAGATCGCTGGGGGATCTAGATATATTTAGTTAAGTCACCAAGATCTTGCTATATATTGATATACATACATACCTTCCCCGATTCTCGCATTATAATCAAATTATCTATAAAACTTTTACATTATTTAATATTGTTACTGTTACAAGCTTCAAACTCTGTATATAAGATAAAAACAAACCGCTACTGTGTTATACCGTATAATAGATTTTTATACACTTCTATAGCACATACACGGCTTTATACGCAGCTCGTATTTTATCTTTTATTTCGTTAAATTCGCAACAATGACGAGTAACAACAATAAATTCGGTCTTCCGGTATTTTTATCGGTCTGACAACTTGAAGAATACACTTCAAATGATTTCGAACAACAATCGGTTTTGGGTTGGGCGTACGTATTAGGTAAAGCGATAAGTTGTGGCTGTCAGATCGAGATCCCGGCATGCTATATTAGAGAGATCATTTCCTTTTGTCCTTTAAACGAATCTAGGTCACCATAATATGAATAATTAAATTATATTTTTGTACCCGACTGGCGAACGTATACATGAATCGAAGATTTGAGGTCCTGAGAATTTCAGGAACGTGTGTTTTATTACATAGATTCTTTCTGTCGTTAAATACAGTATATTTGGAGTAGAAGAACAGATATAATTATATAGCCTCAAACCTAAGTTGTACTTACATATATAACCACAACGATGCTCTTCTTGGTTTAAAGGCAATCGTCATTTCGTTGAATCGTTTCAAGAAAAACTATTTACTAATTAAGGTCATCTTCTAGTTCTGGAATGTATAATTACAAATTTTGTTTCAAACACACATTTACAATATTAATAATATGTTTCATCGGAAAAGTTTTGCGTAAAGACTTAGATATATTTGACTTCCCACATGAGACCTACCTAAATACTACTGACTGTCATCAGTACGCTACGATGCTTCACTACGACAAAGCGGATTCTACTATTTCGTGGTAAGAAGAAAAAACGTGACATTATTCTTAGATAAGAACTCTGTGCGATTAGGAGTAAAGTTGACGGGTTGGGAACTAAGTGTTGATCATTAGCGCCCCCTTCCTAGAGCTTCTCTACTTACCCAGGTCTGGTCAACGTAAAGAATCTACTAGATGGGCGCAAATGGGCAATATTTTTGAAATGGTTAGCCGTGCAGAGATTTGGGACATAGGGGGATAACCGACACAGTTATAAGGCTGATATAAAAGCAATTCTTTAAAGATTCAAACACAGATTAGGTTGTGAAGAGGAGAAATGTGGGAGAGACTTCAGTTGTGACTTGGATCACGAAGAGGAAAGGGGTATTTTACTGAAAACAATTCAAGTTTCTAAAATTCAGTGAGCCGGCGAATTCTTAGCTCTTCTGAAGAAAACAAGTTATATGGAATGCGCTAGAAAATAGACAAAATATGTCTCTATTTAGAAACATATATTAAAAAGTGATTTGGCGGATGTGAAACGTTGTAATAATAAATAAGTATTTCCTCCGGAAAACTATTCCTAGTTTCCATCCAAGTTTTTCTATTAACTATTAATTAGACGATCACTTTCATTTAAAACTGCAGTGTATATTTTGCATTAGATTGTGCATAACAGTTTGAAAAACTGTTTGTTCCTGCCCATGCAAGCAGAAGTTGAAATTTTGAATACTATTGATTGCTTTTCCTTCTGAAGCATTTGCAGTTCTGTAGATCATTCCATCAGATTTATTTCTTCTTTTCTATGGGAAGATAATATTTTCAAAATTATAGCAGAGAGAGGATGCTTCAGGCACTTTGAGTAATATATACCAGAATAAGAATAGAAGAGCAATTATCCTAGAAAAATTTAAGACCAGATATTACCAGCAGTGTCGAAACTATAAAGATTTCATTTATCTAGCAGCAGCAATCTATTTAAAATTCTAAACGCATTTATTTTAGAACGATAAGTTAAATCAGTGAATCTCCGGTAAGATATCGTAAGTTAACAGTTACTTGAAGGACTAATTAATTTGCTTATAACAAAGAAATTTGCTAATCACTCCTCAATATTCGCAGTATACTACAAATAGCAATCAACACGGCACGCATTTCCCAGTGATGCATTAGATATTCAGGACAAGATCTCACAAAATTACCTACTCGCTAGGAAATTGTGAAAGAGTATCTATTTATACACAACTATTTCGCATGCAACAGTTTTTTCTAGGACTATAATTATACACATTTTCTGTTTTCCAATTTATTCATCATCTATTCCGCTGACGCTTGTGTACTTAAATTGTAAATAACATCTAAACTAACTAAAAATTGCATTAAACCAGGCTAATTTTATATTTTGTATGTGCCGCATATAACTTAACGCTAGAAAATTGATGACGAAAAGAAAATTTTGTTAATAGAAAACATTATACATGTAACATTAACATTCCTGTGAAAATGCGGCATCCACGTGAAATTACGGAATACACTCATTTTTATTTACGCATGTTGACATAGGACATAACTTTATTACAACATCTAAGAGATCAGCCCAGTTGTAATATGATTACCACACATTATACGTGAAGCCAAAGCTTTATTTGCACATCTTAAATTCTTTAATTTCGAAGAGTAGTAGAAGAATAGTCTCACAAGCCAAGGGCCGCATGGCCTGTAGTGCTTTTATACAGGTACCGGCGGGCTCCTATTGTCACCCGACTTCATCATCATATACATCTTAGACGGATATTTAACGTTTGCAAGAATGATAAATAATGTGTTATAGTTAGTTACAGTTAGTTATAGTGAATAGATACTGCAGATTGCTCACAGTATATCGCGACAGTCACCCAGTAACTTCACGAGCTCGTGCAATATCAGAAATCGGGTGACCATAGAAGCCTGCCGGAACCGGTATACATATATATATCAATTCTTTAATAAGAGCGTATATACATATTTGCAGTGAAATGCCTACGACCAAGATCGAATATGTATATGAAATAGTAGTCCTTCAACGGCTTAAAATTAGTGTAACTGTTAACAGACAGGTTCACACAGGATGCAAGAGATACTGCAAAAAACATAAACATAAATGAACGGTTAGATATATATATCAGTTACCACACATCATAAAAAATAGGAAGCAGCTAAACACGGCAGACTGCAAGCACCAACAACAAAACATAAAAGCCATTTGGAAAAGGGAATACATACATACAAAATTGGAACAAAACAATTTTTTAATTTGTGGTATCTTCCAAAGTAGTATTGCGCTTTCCCAACAATGAAGGTACTCGATCACAAACCGATCCCAGCGGGGTGCCCTAGAAACAACGAAGGCAGTATTCGGACGTCGCACCATTAATTTTTTTACAGTAAAAAGCCGCAAACATTACCACTGCAGCCACCAAACTTTTCTTGTTAATATTAAAATAAAGAAAGGAAGAATGCTAGAACACGCAGAAAGAATTTTAGATTATCGCCTTTAAAAAGAGTAAATCGGCTATTAACTAGATAAAGGAAGTTTTTAGAATAGATGCTCCATATATGTACTTACACACGTACATATGTACATACATACATACATACATACCTTTAGATAAAACACGGTAGCAATTGAATTAAAGAAATGCAATTTCTCCATATCCCTATCCACGTAAAATTCTTGCTGAAAAACTTTACTTTGCATAATCAATTAGTAGTCTTCCTCTAGATTTGAATGCAAAAGCATATAATAATAATAATAATAATAATAATAATAATAATAATAATAGAATTTCTATTCTTTTCCATTCAGAATTCATTATTAATTTTGTGGTCAATAGGCTATACCAATCCAACCAGCATTTTTCTAAAAATAATACATATCAGTATCACTATTCTTGCTGCATCTGTTGCAATGTAAAATCATATACACATATGCAATCGGAAATAGTCACCCCTTAGAATGCACTTGGGGCTTTAAATTAGGGCCATTAATTTTTCTAAAAGAATCTTCCACGAAATATCTTTCAAATTTTGTCCTTTTTTTCCGCAACTTCCAGTAATGTTTCGAAGATTTTGGTTAAAGGTTTCTATTTTCCCAGCAGTTGGTCTATGACCATTCCTTCAAAGTATTGATCCATCCATTGCATATTCTTTTCCCTGTCTATACATGTTTCTTCAAGCTAGCTAATTTTGACTATACTTTCCTTGATGTCTCTTCTATTCTATTTTTCATTTTAGTATACCTAGTTACTTAATTTCATTATTTCTTTATGCTACTTATTAGTTTATCTTCCTTTGGTATTGTGTAATACTTTGCTTCGTTTGTAGTAATTGAGTTTACGGCCAATAAATTTGATTTGCCAGCTCCAGTTGCAATTACGCTAAACTCAAACTAGAGTTTCTATCGTTTATTTCTATTGGCAAGATTTTTTTTTTAATTTATATTTTCTTTACATACATTCCTGTGCAAAAGAAACCTTAGCACCTTAGAACATTCATGATATTTTACTAACAACATATTTATTCAAAGTGTGGAATATAATTTCGTGCTGCATATGAAATACATCTAATCCAGAAAATAAATATGAATTATTGCGAGAAATTTACTCTTAACTTCTAGGACATTCCTAATTGCAGGGGAAATAATATTTTATGGTCCGGCTGAAGCGACTCGTAGGAAGCATAATCCGTAGAAACTTTAGCAGATAAAGGTATGTTAATAAAATCGAAATTTTACACATTCAGTTCATAGTTTAGCATCATACGAAAAGGTTTGGTATATTTTAAAAATAAATTTGCATTTTTGTTTCGTGTAAGACTCTTTTCCAGTTCGTGTAATTCATTCTATTGAAAGTGTGCAGTTTGTAATCGCCAAAGAATTAAAAATGTCACAAGATGCCACAAATATCTCTTGTGAACAGACATAAAGTTGTTGTGTTACATGAAGAAGGTTTTAATCAACTCCAAATTGCAAAACGTGTTAAGTGTTCACGGTACAATGACCAAAGTATTATTAAAAATTCAACGAAACTGGTTAAATAGGCGATAAACCGAAGTCAGGACAGCCTAGAAAGCTTAGTGGAACCGATGAACGATTTTTAAAACTGATATTTTTACAAAAATGTAAGAAAGTAAGCAGACAATTAGCACAGGACCTGGAAAAGTGACGGGTACATCTGTGTATGCTTCAGCTGTGAGAAGATCGTTAAAGAGATCCCGTTACAAGAAGACGTGGCAATAAAGAAACCTTTATTGAGAAAATGAAATAGAGCAAAAAGATTAAAATATGCGTTAGACCATAAATCCTGGGGAAACAATCAGTGGCGTGAAGTCTTATGGACCGACGAATCTAAGTTTCAACTGTTTGATACAAATAGACGTCAATATGTAAGACGGAGGCCAGGAGAATCTCTTTTGGAACCATGTCTACAGGCAACTATAAAACATGGGGGTGGCAATGTATTAGTTTGGGGATGTATTTCTGCAAATGGCGTTGGCAATCCATAAAAATAGATGGCAGATTAACTGCAGAAGCATACAAAAAAATATTAGCAGACCATGCCATCCCTTCAGGAAGGCGAACATTTTATATTACAAGAGGACAATGATCCCAAACATGCT